>CAUYPK010155111.1:0-32237 GCA_963574355.1 Loris lydekkerianus | reverse complement strand
CATAAGAACACTTGTACTAGACTGTTTATTGTAGCTCAATTTACAATCACCAAAATGTGGAAACAGCCTAAATGCCCACCAACCCAGGAATGAATTAACAAGCTGTGGTATATGTATACCATGGAATACTATTCAGCTATTAAAAATAATGGAGACTTTACATCCTTTGTATTAACCTGGATGGAAATGGAAAACTTTATTCTTAGTAAAGCATCACAAGAATGGAGAAGCATGAATCCTATGTACTCAATTTTGATATGAGGAAATCAATGACAATTAAGGTCATGGTGGGGGGTGGGTAGGGGAAAGGGAGAGCAGAGAGAGTGAAGGAGGGAGGGGGTGGGGCCTTGGTGTGTGCCACACCTTCTGGGGCAAGACAGGATTTCAAGAGGGACTTTACCTAAAAAATGCAATCAGTGTAACCTGGCTTATTGTACCCTCAATGAATCCCCAACAATAAAAAAAATAAAAATTCCTGAATTCAAGCCATCCTCCTACTCAGCCTCCTAAGTAGCTGGGACTATAGGCATCCACCATCATGCTCAGCTAGTTCTTTTTCTATTTTTAGTAGAGACAAGGTCTGGCTCTTGCTCAGGCTGCTCTCAAACTCCTGAGCTCAAGGGATCCACCTGCTTGATCTCCCAGAGTGCTGGTACAACAGGTGTGAGCCACTGTGCCTAGCCAAAAAGTTAGGTTTATATATTAGTTCTGCCACTAACCAGCTTTCTGACTTCGAGCTCATTCATAGAAAAATATCTGACACTTAATAGCAATTTGATTATTAGTTTTAATATTACTCTTACTAGTACATTTTAGAGAAGTCAAATCATAGTTTTGAACGTGACTTAGAGTGTATGGTTCCCTTTGAGCGCATAAGAACAGGAATAGACAGTAGGAGGTTTGACAGAGCCCTCAGTCAAATCTCTGCTTGCTTTCTTACATTTCCAAGCTTTTCATCATATAATTAACCTAAAACTAAGACAAGAAAAAAAGAGCACATCATAGAATTAACTTAGTTCATTATACTAGAAGGAGTTAGCTATTCAGGAAGTAGCACAAGAATTCAAAAATAAAGTCCTCATAATCACAAATTGACAGAAAATTTGATGTTGATAAAATGTATAAGATGTTGACTTAGATAAAGCCAAAAATATACTCTGAATATTTCAGCTGGAAGATTATTTTGTTAATCCTGCCATTTATTTCTTAGACATTCCTAAGATTAATTCCAATCACATTAAGTTTTGAAGATTGTGTAAACAACACACCTCATTATCTATATGTTTATTATTTATTTATTTATTTATTTATTTATTTATTATTGTTGGGGCTTCATTGAGGGTACATAGAACCAGGTTACATTGATTGCTTTTGTTAGATAAGGACCCTCCTGTAGTTGTGTCCTGCTCTCCAAAGGTGAACCACACCCCTGGACCCCCCCCCACCTCCCTCCTTCCCTTTCTTAGCTATCCCCATCCCCCACCCATCAGACTGTGTACCAGGACCTTGTTGTCCTTATATTAGAATTGAGTACAGAGGATTCTTGCTTCTCCATTCTTGTGATGCTTTACTAAGAATAATGTGTTCCACATCCATCCACGTTAATACAAAAGATACAAAATAATAATGCATCAACTTTTCCACTTAAAGTTAGGTCTTAGCAGTCAGAAACTGTGCCCAACTTAAAAAAATTTTGAAAAAATGTGTACACTGATTAAAAAGTCAGGGACAGTCCATAGAACATATACATTTAATTGCAATATAATGATGGCAACTATGCATCAAAAGGCTTTATTCAGCATTTCACCAAGAATGAAATTTGATGGCTTCATTTTTATGATTTGGTGAAAATTTCACCATGACTGCAGTACTTTCATTAAAATGCCCCATTACACTTTCTTGAATGTAACCACTTTTAATCAGGGTGCAGCCAGATGTCAGATCAAATTTGCTTGACCTCATGGTATAGATATGCAGACCTTATTTACATTTGATCACTTAGCAAGAAAACTCATTATCCAGTTATTTTACATACTTGATTTTTAGTTTTATCTACTGAGGGTTGTACATTTGTTCCTGATTCGACAGATATGATTTGCTGTTTATTGTGAAGAATTAAAATATGCAAATGAATTATTAAGAGATGTATTTATAATTTAATTTTCTTGAACAGTGTAATATTACAGATGTAGAAATATTACTTTCTAAATCTATGGGGATGCATAATGCAAAATTATTAATAACTTAAACCATACTGAATATGTTTGAATAGAATTTTTACTGCTGATTCTTTCTATATTTAATTATAAGGTAGGAGCTGCATTTTTCCTCCAGAACCTGGATACTTTAAATAACAAATGCTACTTGATGGTACGTTATAAAATTATTTTGAATATGCATTGATTATACACACAAAATTGAGTTACCCGTCATTCTCACCCACAATGCTGATTTATATATATTTTTGTCCTGGCATCTATGGCAGGAACTGAAACAAACCCTAACATTTGATGTGATGACAGAAAAATCCAAATGAAAAACATTTGGCACTGATCTGAAGTGAATGCCTCTGATTAAATCTAAATTGCAATGGCATATCATTATCTAGTAATGTTAACATCAAGGAACGGCCGCTAGAATCCAAATTTACCTTACAGATATCACTAAAGTTAAGTGGTGTTACTAAAATTTGATTCTTAGGACAATTTCTACAGGAGGCAAGTGTATTCAAATGTTCTATGCAATTTGCCTCAAGATGCCTTGTTTCAGTAATGATCATTTAGGAGGATTGTAATAAGATGCAAAAGAAGAAAGAACACACGGTTATGTGGATGTTAGAAGGGCAAATTTAAATGCTGGGCCCTGGAACCACAGGTGTCAGAAGGGAAAATTTAAATGCTGGGTCCTGGAACCAATTGTATGGAAAGGGCTTCTCCTCCCTAGTACACTATTCCAGTTCCAAATATCTAATTGTACTTCAAAATTTTAAGGGATAAGTTAAAAAAGAACAGGAACATTAGTTTTACTATTATTGCCAAGGTATTAATTATTGCTAATGATATGGAATCTGAAAGTAGAAATTCAAACATACTTGCTCCCAAACTTTTCTGGATGTTCTAAAATCCCTTTCTGACCTTGTCTTTTGTGGAATAATTCTTGGATAACTTTCCTCACATATTTTCCTTTTATTATTCATTAAGAATGATTTGGGATAAAGCAATTAAGAATTAATTAACTATTGCTACATGTGAAAAACATACACAAATCTCAAACATGCAATACTAAGTGAACAGAAGCAAGATTCATAAAAGTACTAAATGCATGATTCAATTTATATCAAGTTCAAAATTGATGAAAATATTCTCTGGCCTTAGAATTGAGGACAGTGGTCATACTTGTGGGTGGAAGGGAGGAGAGAGGGTGGACAGTAAATGAGTAGGACTGTTCTCTGGTTTTGATTCAGATGCTGATCTTATAAGTAGGTTTAGTGTGTGAAAATTCTCTAAAATTGACACATTATTTGTGTACATGTTATACTTTAATAAAAGTTTGCTTAAAATGATTTGGGATAATGAGAGGGGGGAGGGGTCAGACAGTCCTTTGTGGTTTACACTGTTTACGTCTAGTGGAATAAGGAGTGTCGATCTGTTTACAGCAACCAGGTTAATCCATACAGGGTTGTATCCTTTTTTTTTTTTTTTTTTAGACAGAGTCTCACTATACCACCCTCGCTAGAGAGCCATGGTGGCACAGCTCACAGCAACTTCCAACTCTTGAGCTTAATTGATCCTCTTGCCTCAGCCTCCCAAGTAGCTGGGACTACAGGTGTCCAGCACAATGCCTGGCTATTTTATTGTTGGTGTTGTTGTAGTTGTCCTTGTTGTTTAGCAGGCCTAGGCCAGGTTTGAACCCGCCAGCCCCATGTATGTGGCCGGTGCCCTAACCACTGAGCATGGGCACCAAGCCATCCAGTTGTATTTTTAAAGAAATTTGTAATCACAAACTGGGTTCATTCCTGAAATAAAGTATTGCTCTCATGATGATACATTTAAATTTTATTTGAACTTTTATAAAATGAAAAATAACGTTTGACTTCTGAAAACTTCATGGGTAATAAAATAAGCTCCCCCCTTTAAACTAATTAAGTTTATCAAGAAATCCTATGAACACCTAAGGTTAACATTTGGCAGGTATGCATTCCACGTTTTGCAAATATCCAAGTCTATTTATTATCAGAAAACAAACGAACCAACTTTAAAATCTTCCTATTTGCCAAAAAAGGAGGAATGAATCTTAGAAGGTTTAAGTATCTTCTTTGAGGTTGAATAAGAGGTTTGGGAGGCTGAGGTGGGTGGATTGCTTGGAGCTCAGGGGTTTGAGACCAGCCTGGCTGAGAGATGGAACCGCCTCTCCTAAAAATAGAAAAACTAGCCAGGCAGGATGGCTACAGTCCCAGCTATTTGGGAGGCTGAGGCAGAAGGATTGCTTGAGCCCGAGAGTTGGAAGTTGCTGAATGCTGTAGCATTATAGCTCACAAAGTGAGACTCTGCCTCAAAAAACAAAAAAAGAATAAGAGGTTTGTCTAACACCTGTCTTGTGTTCTCATTCATTACACCACTAGTTCTCAAACTCTATTTTGAAATAGAATCAGGCAATTGTACAGCCAAGGGCTTGTTATGCACATAGACTGCTGGAACTCACTCGGCAGATCTGGAGCCGACCCAGGCACATGCATTTCTGGTGCGTTCCAGGGTGATGCTGCTGTTGCTGGTGTGGCCACCACACTGTAGTCTCTCTCACTTGCCTCTGCCTTCTTTGAGGTCCAGAAACTGGCTTCTTTTATAAAGTGCTGAACACATAGTTGACTGAATAAAGTCTTTATAGGATACTAACAATGGCTAGCTCCTCTTTGGATCTAATTTAGCATAAATTGCTGTGATGGAATCCAAGAAGGTGAGGTGAACGTCTGCATTGTACAGGAGAGGGAGCTAAGTTCCAGAGAGCTTAGTGAACTGCCTGAGGGTCAGAAAGCCAAGACAAGAACAGCTGCTTCCAACATTGTCCTTATTTAAGAGAATAAAGCATATAAATCTCACTAGGGAAACCGTGGGAAAATCAGACAACAAACCATTTATCTTAGTGTCTTTTTGTTGCTGTTGTTCCAAACTAAGATGTGGAAAATGAAAGAGTAGGAGCATGGGCTGGGCATGGTGTGGCTCACGCCTGTAATCCCAGCACTTTGGGAGGCTCAGGTGGGTGGATCGCTTGAGCTCCGGAGCTTAAGACCACTCTGAACAAGAGGGAGACCCCATCTTTAAAAATAGCTGGGCCTGTAGTCGCAGCTGCTAGGAGGCTGAGGCTGGAGGATCTTGAACCCGGGAGTCTGGGATTGCTGTGAGCTATGACGCCACTGCACTCTATCCAGAGTGACAGAGTCAGACTCTGTCTCAAAAAAAAAAAAGAAAAGAAAAACTCATCTTATTTGCGTGCACGTGAAGAATTGATACAGTTTGCTTTGTAGCCACTTCCCACGTTGGCCCTTTCCTGGGAGGGAGACTCCTCTGCCCTTGCTGCCGTGAACCCAGGCCGTCCAACAGGCATGCTTCTTTCCTGGGAACTGTTTTGGCTTAATCTTAATGATGCCATTGAGATGCATTTGTTTATTCTCTGCCTTCCCTTATGAAAGTCTGTATTTTACTTTGAAGGTTGCTTTTCACTCCTGGATGCCCGTCTTCCTACAGGGACTTTGCACCTCACACACACTTTTGCATTTAGGGTCTTTTTGTTTCACCTTCAGATTTAATGCATTTTTCAGGAATTACTTATATAATAGGATAAATTCTAGGTAGTAGTCAGCAATGACCTCTTTCTTGTTAGCCTCCTTCAAACTAAAGATATTCTTAAATCCACATATGGATTTCAAGAAATATTTAAAGTACTGTTAAAATTATGATTTTAAAAGTATTAGTGGACCATAAAAGAGATCAAAATCAAGAATGGCACTCACAGAGTACCACACACAGAGGCTGTTTCTGAAAGGGTTAATCCACATGGCATCATAACTAAAAATATGGATGCAGGGCATCCTGCCAGCATTTGGTTATTTCGATAACACAGTTATTGTTTATCATGACAGGTTTTTGAAAACATTATAAACATGTTCTAATTATGTAAAATTATTATACCACATATACCAAGCTGTCAGTGTTCCCACATGTATATGTTAAAGGTTCAATGAGTTGAAGATGAAATATTTAGTATATTAAGGAAATTTAGGAAATTTTAGTATAAAATTTAGTATAAATAAGGAAAAATTTAGTATATTAAGTATATTATGTATATTTAGGAAAACATATACGTAACTAATACACACAACAGGCAACTTAACAAGGAAAAACAAAGCCCACTCCAGTCCATATACTGTAAATCACAAGTGAAATCTATTATGAATTCAGTGCTTATCTTGCTAATTAAAAAAAGAAACCATTAATCCTAGACTACTAAGTGAATTTATCAAATTATATCAGAAAACCAAGCATCAAACTGAGCAAGCATTAAGTCATGCTTTGAAAGCATTACCTCTTTTGCCCAAATCTCTACATTTGTGCAGTTTATTCATTAATTCTATTAGCTGCTGATTATGGGTTGTTAAAATAAGAAGTAATGTATTACTATAATATGTGTTTGATGTTACTAACCAATAATTATTTCCAAAGACTTTAATTAACCAATACTTCTATAAAGCACAAGGCAAGGAAAATGAAACACTACTTTAGTGAAGAAAATATTTTTTAAAAGGCTTACTTTGAAAACAAAGGTATTTCATTAAAAACAAATAAAAACTAAAAATTGACTTTTCAATAGTGGCCTGTAGACCTGAAAATATGTAGAGTTTCCATTATTTTTGAAAATATTTTTTAAATCCCTGTCGTGTTGAATCACTTTCAGATTTCTGAATGTATACTAGAATGAGATTTTTTGTGTGCCTGTGCTGAAAATCCACTGGAGGATTGTTCTTGATGTAGGATAACAGTGTGTTTCCCGTTGTTTCACTCCAATGTAACTGTGCATACATTTGCCCTGCATCCATATTTTTTATGGAAGTTTTATTTCAGCATAATAAATGTTTGAAAATACTTCTTAACAGCATATAACTTTTCTTCTAGCTATGGGAAACTATCTGGGAACGTTATTTTAACTAGCAAAAAAAAAAAAACCCTTTCAGATTCTATATTGTCAAACACACATTAGGTGAGAAGCATGAAAACACCATTCAAAGGTGTGCACGGGGGGTGAACTGTAAGTTTGCTTTCCCTGACGTGATCTACCACTCTTTCTTTGTAGATGTGCCTGTGTTTGTATAATACATACAGGTCTCCCTCGACAAAAATGGCTCAATCAACTAGGGGTGGGGAGCCTCTAAAATCATTTTCAATGTGGATTTACCAACATGGTTTCTGTTTATGTCTTCCCCAAGGCAATAAGCCTGTGCAGATGTTGAGGGAAACAGCGTCCTAGGAACCAACTTCATACAGTGTTTGAAACACAAATCATTAACTTGTTACCAGTCTACACTGGAAGCTGGAATGCAAAACAGTTTAAATATGTTAACTTAGATGCAGTCAAGCCTTCTACACATTCATTTGAACTATTGAGAAGTCAGTACAAAATCCACAAACTTCCTATGCCTTGGAGGGTTGCTTTGTTCTCTTAAGAATACACTACTCTGTCTGAATACATTCCCCAGATATTGCTATAATTCAAAATTTGATAGATTCACAGTGACAGAAAATATATACATAATTTAATGTAAAAAACAAAGGATGCAAAATCCTATTGGACAGACCCTGATAAAAGATTTCATTGTTCAACTAATTACTCAAAAAATGTGTTTGGAACCTCATGCTAAGCATTGCTAATGGCTCACCACTGTTGAACTGACTCAGACTATTTAGCCTAAATTCATTCATTTACTGTTATTTGTTAAATGTCTACTATTTTCTAGATATTTTTATTAAGGTGAAAGAGAAGCAAGCCTAACTCCATTTTGATATAATTCCTTTTCCTGAGAATCAGTGGGGAGGCAAAGCAGACCTGATTCCATTCTGTTGTTTTGTTACATTTTATTGCATTAAAAAAAAAAAAAAAAAAAAAAGATTCCACTTACTTCCCCACCCATTGCATGGTATTTTAGGTGTGCCTGGTTAGAACTGCTAGAATTATTAGTATTGTGTAGAAAGTCACTAACTACCCTTGTGACAACAACCCCCCTGACTATATTAAGGTGGTCTTCATGTCATCTGTATATGATATGGAAATGCTAAAAGAGCAAGTTTGTCTCCACTTTACTATTTAATCCTTTTCTGTTATACCTTTGAAACTGGTTCCACTTATTTGCCCGACCATTGTATAACTGTGAATGCATTCAACTAAAATTATTGATGCTGTAAGTTATGGACTGCACTCCTGATTATATCCCTGGTGATTATCACTTTTTATGACTGTGCTGTTTATGACCCCCACCTGCAAGTCCCCCTCCCTAAAGTACCTTAGAACATTGTAGATTGTACCTGTTTTGTAAAAATTACTAATTGCTCTCGTGAACATAGCATTGTGTAAACTGACTAAGCCACCTTTCCCTTGTGATTTCCCCTAACTGCTGTTTGCTTACCCTCTGGAAAAATTTTGCCTTATAAAAGTCAGAGCCTCAGACAACTCCGGCTGCTCTCAGAAACCCCATATGTGGACACTGAGGCAGTCAATGGCCAGCTCTTCAATAAAAGGACTCCTCTTTAATTTGACTTGTCTGGCTTTGTGGTTTTCGGGGAAACTCCTGGGCATAACACTTCAAGTTCAAAGAATCTGAGATTTCATGAGTAGAAAAACAAAACCTCCTCATATTCCAGTTTAGGGGAAAAAAGCAATAAGCAAATTAAAATAATTAAAACTTATAGGCTGCTAAATGGTGATAAATACAATGGAGATAAATAAAACTCAAAAGAAAAATTGTAGTTGAGAGAGGGAGCTGTTATTTTTAAGAGTCTGGCCTCAATAAAGTAGGTAAGTAAATAAATAAATAAATAAATAAATAAATAAATAAATAAATAAATAAAAGAGTCTGGCCTCACTGAGATGGTGAGACTTGATGACAAATCTTCTGAGAAATTTCAGGTAGAGGGCACCACCTGGGGAGCCCCTGAGCACGTCACTTACTCACTGTATAGCTTGCTAACTATGGAGCATCCGAGTTCTCGGGAGTAGAATAGCAGAAGGTCATTGTGGTGATTCAATGAGCAGTGCTTGTAAATAGTTTTGCCCAGAACCTGGAAAATGCTAACTCATTATATTTTTAACAATTTTCATAATATGATACCCTAAAATTACTTATTCTTCCAAACTTCCTTCAAGATATATACACAACTAATTGTCAAACAACTGAAATAACAGAGGGTGCCCCCAAAATGTATGCCCATTTTAGAAAAGAGGCTGGGCACAGTGGCTCACATCTGTAAACCCAGAACTCTGGGAAGCCAAGACAGGTTGATTGTTTGACCTCAGGAGTTCGAGACCAGCCTGACCAAGGGTGACACCCCATCTTACTACATATAGAAAAACTAGTCGGGTGTAGAGACGGGCACCTAAAGTCCCAGCAACTCAGGTGGCTGAGGCAAGATGATCACTTGAGCCCAAGAGCTTGAGGTTGCTGCCAGCTATGATGACATAGCACACTACCCAGTGTAACAGAGTCAGACTCTGTCCCCCTCCCCAAAAGAAAGTAAGTAAAAAAAGGAAAAAAACTGTATTAAAATTGTAATACTCAATAAATACTGACAACAAAAGATGAATACCAGTCCTGTTTGACTTCTGCAATTACATAAGTAATATATAATACACAGATAACATCACTTCTAGTGTGTATATGTTTTTTCGGCACTCCCAATACATACCAGGGAAACCAAAGCATGAGAGACATATCCTGTCTGTGTATGAGGATTTCCATTCTCATTCTGTTCCATTAGATGAATGTGACAAATGCACACATGATCAATGCACACACAACTGAAAAGCAAAGCTCGAAGCTAATTTATAGCTTTCATAAGAAGGCTATAACTCAACTATAGCACAAGAATATGGGGAAAAGGCCAAGGGAGGGGAAGGGAAGGGGGAGGTTAGGGTGGAGGGAGGGTAATGGGTGAGGCCACACCTATGGTGCGTCTTAGAATGGGTACAGGCAAAACCTACTAAATGCAGAATACAAATGTCTATGTACAATAACTAAGAAAATGCCATGAAGGCTACATTGAACAATTTGATGAGAATATTTCAGATTATATATGAAACCAGCACATTGTACCCCCTGATTGCACAAATGTACACAACTATGATTTAACAATTAAAAAAAAAAGAAAAAAAGAACAGGAGGGTCTGTGTAAATAAGAAAGGACAATCAACCCTCCTCAGGCAAATAAATAAAAGTGTAGGCCATAGAGGCCTGAAATTTGATCCTATGCAAACAAAGGAGAAGCAGTTATGTAGCTGTTGTCATGAGAGAGGGAGAACCACATTCTCCCTCTTAATTCCTAAAGAAATTATCTTGGGGGGTTTGGCCTGAGGCTGAGCTGTCAGGACTCCCCACCCCAACAAGACAGAGAAAAGTGCACCACACCCAAAGCATGCTGGAAGGAAAGTTCCCACCGTCAAGACTGAGAATGTGTTAGTATCTTCTAAAGTGCAGTCGTTTTCATCTTTGCCTCTCTTGAAGGTAGAGAAGTTTTGTTGTTGCTTAATGAATGAAATTTGTGTAAATTTAGTAATCCACAGAGTTCCCAAACTCCATAGTCATTGATAGTTTTTAAAAATTCAAAAATGAACTTCGTAGTAGTTATATTATTACAATTTTGAAAACAAACACATTAGCTATGATGACTGTTCTTGTCATTAATATATTAATGTCCAGCAGTTCTACTCTAGCACATCAGTTCCCTTGATAATATCCAAAATAATTACTGAAAAGGAAAGTGAAAAAGAAGCTATCTGAGTTCTTTGTCCCTTCTTGCAGGCACAGTTTTCATATACCCTCTGCATTTCTGGCCTTGATCTTTATGCTGCACCCTGCAAGAAGCCTGGTTTCTCTCCTGCTCTCAAACACACATGAAACCCACCTACATTTGCCCAGAGCCCCCCACTTCCACCACTGCAGGAACATCAGTGATTTGGAGCCATGGGTAGTGACTCCCTGCTAGCAGGTGTGTGCATGGAAGGAAAGAGTGGGAGGCTGGTTCCTGGCTCCTTAACCTACTTTTCTCTAGAACTTTACTATTGTTTTACATTGTAGTTATGCTTGATCACTGTATTGCTACTCAATTTCAAGTGCATCAGGGTTTAAGTGAGCTTTTGTAAGCTGGAATAGATACTATCATTTTATGATGATATATGTCCCGAGTTCTAATCTACTGACACAGAAATAGGTTTTGGAATATAATCTGTTATTCAATTGGAGTCTCATTTATATGTAATAGTGTGATAAATGTTTCCGTAACAGAATGCTTGACCTGACTCAATGAGGTAATTTAGCCAAGGGACGAATCCACTAACTAGTCTCAAATACAGAATATCATTTGTTAAATTATATACTAATTTTACGTAAAAATTATATAGTAATTTTGAGCTTTGAAAGTTGCAAAAGTTCTGTTGAGATAAAATATAGTACTTTGGTGTATCTTGGTCCATAAATCTTATGTAATATTCAATATGCATTCAGAAAATATTTACTGAGCCCTACTGTGTGCTTTGGGAATATAGCAATGAATAAGATAAAATTTCTGCTTTGTAAACCTTCTAGTTGTTAACCTAAAAGAAAGGCTGAGGTACAAAATATAATTTAAGAATTTACTTGAACCAAAATGAGGACAGCTGCTTGGAAGAATTAGACCCAAGTAACCTGGGGTATGACATCTATATGGTCTTTGTTATAAGTAGATTTTTAAAGGCAAGAAAGGGGGACAAGGGATGGGCTGATACCAAGTGGCTTGTCAGGAATTCTCATTGGTTTACAGAAAAAACATTGGTTAGTGATTCGCCATACATTGTTAAGCTATAGGGCATGAATTAAAGTCTCCAGTACGGCGTTACTTGTACAGTTTATTGCTACTTGTGGCAAAAGCAAGCAGTTTCAAGAGGTGGATACACAGCTGGTAGAGGGGAGAAGGACAGGGGTGATTGCTGTCACATTTGAGTATCTCTCGGGGCCCAATAATTTAAGAAGGCTTGCCTTCTTCAGATAGAAGTCTTTTGTGTTCTCACAAGGTGCATCCACTTCTTCAGAGTAGGTGTGGTGTCCATGACATTGTCACAGCCGCTCTCCCCAGCTACACACAAGCCTCTCTACTCATTCCAACCATCATCTCCCATGTGCAAAATCAGGTTACTAACTTGGCATTCAGATGTTTCATTTGTCCAAATGAGAAGTTGGATGGCACTGACCGCTGTCTCTCTGTCCTTCCAGCTACAGCAGTTCTTCAGTAACATGCTGGGGGAGCATCAGAGGACCACAGTACACGCCAAATTACGGACAATGAAGAACCAAAATCTGAAAACCAAAAAGCGAAGTGCCAGGATAGCTGAGTGGCTGCGGAGAAACACGTAGCTCCTGGCTACCTTCAGCACTCCTCTTGAGTATTGTAATGTTGTTTACGTGCAGTTTTGTTTTATAATACACTGTGAGGCTGGAAATCCACATGTTTTGTTATTTGTATTTCAGTCACATTCAGTACTTCAAGTCTTGGTCTTCCCAACTGCCATGTTTGGGCCTGAGGCTTGGTGATAGCTAAGGATTTTGCCAACACTGCTGAATTTCTGGGGAAGATTTCGCTTCATTTGGGCTATAAACCCACAGAATTTACTTTAAGTGCCTTGTAAAAACAAATTTTACCTAATTCTTGTTTATTCTCTTGTGAAGGCCAGTGGAATATTAAATCACTGGCCTTTTTGAAGAACTCATTCTTCTCCAAGGGAAACAGAGATTTGCATTGCGCGAGGGTGTGTTTAGTTCAATATTAAAAAGAGTAATGAAAAATAACATGACAGTATAAAGAAACAGAAATCTAGAAAATAGAAAAGCCAAAGAAAGGCAGGTTTGGAAAAGAAAAAATAGACTGTTTAGTAAGCCGTAAAGGCAAGAGCTGTGTCTTTTCCTGCCTACTTCCCTTCTCTACTGCACTGAACCACACTTGGCTGGCTACTGAGATTTCTGGTATTACAAAAAGACAAATAATTGCAGGATCTATGAAGTGTCCTTAGGATCACTGTTATAAAGGTCAAAATAGAGATGAAGGCTCTGCTCTGAAGCTCCTGACTGCGTATTCACCTGTGGGATGGATGCTCTTTCAGTGAAAGCTTATGAGTGAAAACAACGATGTCAAAAGACAGCAAATGTGGATAAAGGGGAATCTTCAAGTGAAAGGAAGTAGAGCGAAAGGACTAACCAGAGCACAACCCTTACAGTTTTACACTCAGGGAACTAAGTTTGCAACATGCTTTCTTTTGGCCAAATTGAACCCACTTGTAATAGTGGACCAGCATTTTCATTTGTCACGATGTATGGGATTAGCTTAATTTTGTTACACTTCATTAAAAGAGAACAACTAAGGAAAAATCATTCTTAAACTTTGTGTATATCTCATTTAAGCCTTTATTTTATTTTTTACATTTTATTTTTGTTTTCATGGAATGGAGGTAAAACTACCAACCTCCCATTTACCTCAGGGTCATAATTGTAAAGATTACGGAATATGATGTCAGTTAAAAGTCTTTAACGATGTTATACAAACTAAAAATAATATGACCTAAGGATTTTTTCCTATTTCTTGTGTGCATTAAGGCAGCCACAAATTAAAATACAATATAAAGTTTGCTTTTGTACTTGCTTTGCAAGAGCTACTGCATTAGGGTCAGTGGGAGGCTGATCTTCCCCACAGGACAGACAAAAGCCCAGTCTGATCAAACTTGACTATGAGTGTCCTAGGTCAGAGAACTTTTTTCTTTAGATTTAGAAATGTAAATTGTAATCAATAAAACATCTCCATACCTTCAAATTAGCATGTGTGAGATATTTTTCCTGTTTTTTAAAGCATTCATTCACTATTCCCATATTTCCTTTGATAATGAGTCTTGCCTTGGCTTCACACGTCCTTTCCACTCCTCTCTTCTTCCTCTTCCTCTCTGTTTTGTGTTGCAATAACAGAATACCTGAGACAGAGTAATTTATAAAGAACAGAAACTTATTTCTTACAGTTCTAGAGGCTGGGTGACTTGTCTTTTTAAACCCTACCACCACCCTTTTTGGAAGTGAAAACCTGCATTCCTACCTAAAGCCAGTCATCAAAGGGGCAGAAAATTGTTCTTTGCTCTTTGTTTTCTAGTACCTAAAACTATAGGAGACGCCTCAACAGGATTTTTCAGAGGTCACCCTCTTAACTAGTGATGAGGTTGACCAAAACCACCAACTATAGTTAAGCAACAATAGCCTGAAGTCATGACATGTGTATTTTCTCTTGTGTGGGCTATAGTTGTTAATTTACTAGTTTCAACTTAGAATAAAGACATGGGATGCTTCTAGTCTGGTGCCCTCCTCATTTGCCAGAAAATTAATACACTTCCCTTCCCTTTCCTTTTCCTCAAACCGCTTGTCCTCACCAAATGAACTTTCAGTAACATTGCTGTGTCATTCCTCAGTGAAGGTGAGAGGGCGAGAGAGCCTACACTCAGGCTTTGTATCAGGAGCCCTCTTCTGAGATAACTAACCCCCTCCTGTGATAAAGGGATTCATTGGGTAAGAAGTGGTTAGTTATCTCTGAAAGGTTTTATCTCTCAACACTTTTGCACAGGGGTTGAGTTTCCCACGCAGGAGCTAGGGGATTCATTCAAGCCATAGCATGTTCCTTCATTTTTCCTGCCCTCCGTTTCTCCTCAGGCTCCTGTGTATTCCCCTCTCTCCTTTCTCCTCTTATCTTCTTTCCAGCAACATCTGCCATCGTTCTGCCTGGTTGTCCTTATCATTTCTCCTTCATCTTCCAACCCTACTCTGTTCTTGGTCCCAAGTACATTTTAAGGCTGACACTTGGAGCCAAGAGGGCTGTGACACTTGGTATCAGGTGATGTCAGGCAGTCTTGATCTTGCCAAAAGAGCATGTGGGCAGATCTCTCAGACTATTTAAAATCAAATAAATTCTTACTAAACAGGATTGAAAGCATTTCTCCAAAATGAAATATTCAAATATTTACTTAATAGTCTTTCCTCTTAATACAAAAATAAATTTAGAATAATGCACTTTTTTTTTAACTTGGAGGAAGCTAGTTACTCAAGCATTACATTTTTTTATACTTTACCTTAAGTGTACTATTAAAACAAGTAATTGTTGATTAGTTACTGTGATAGAAATAAGGCAATAGTATTAAGTCCAAGAATGGTACTGAGGCAGATTTGTCCCAGTGGCATAAATACTTTATTAACCAATAAAGTTGGCTTATCTATTAGCACTCCAATTATAAAACAATTTCACTGACCTACCAGATTACTTTATACCTTTCATCCTAAAAACAGTTAACAAAATGTGCAATGTAATCATGGCTTTTCCAATTTTATAATATAATTAGATAATTAAGTTTTCCTCACAGTCTTCTGCTGCTTTCTTGCCCAAACCCATTTAGTGACCCACAATCGTTGCCTTTAAATGAAAGGACTAAAGCCGTAGTCCGATGTTTAAGGTGTTTTGTAATTTAGTTCTCTGGAGGCAATCTGTATAGCAGTTTATTCTGAAGAATGAAAAAAAGGGAGATGAGGCTTAAAAGACAGCTCCTTGGTTACTTTTCCCACTTCACCCACTCTTTTTTTTTTTTTAATTTCAGGTTAATGTGAGGATACAAATAACCAGGTTATAATATTTGACCTCGTGAAGTAGAGTCCCTCCTGCAGTTGTGTCCCACACCCAAAACGTGTGCCATACATCCCTACATTGTGCCCAGAATGTGGGAGCATCCCCAACACCTCTTCTGTCCTCTTACCTTCCCTCATTCCCCCTCCTCCAACTTGAATTGAAATGAGTTTTTATCCTCTGTGGTTGCGAATTAGATCGTCTACTGGCTTCATATTGGTACTGAGTACACTGGATACTTGCTTTTCCATTCTCGTGATACTTTACTAAGAAGAATGAGTTTCAACTCCATCCAGCATAACACAAAAGATGTGAAGTCACTATCTTTTTTTCTTTTTTTTTGAAGTTTCTGGCTGGGGCTGGGTTTGAACCCACCACCTCTGGCATATGGGGCCATATGGGGCCGGTGCCCTACTCCTTTGAGCCACAGGCACTGCCCAGTCACTATCTTTTTAAAGGCTGAATAGTATTCCATGGTGTGCATATACCACAGTTCGTTAATCCATTCCTGAGCTGATGGGTATTTAGGTTGTTTCCACATCTTGGCAATTATAAATTGAGCTTCAATAAACAATCTAGTGCAGTGTCCTTATGATAAAATGATTTTTTTTTCTTCTGGGTAGATGCCCAGGAATGGGATTGCAGGGTCAAATGGAAGGTCTAATTTGAGTTCTTTGAGGATTCTCCATACTTTTTTCCAAAGAGGCTGTGTTGGTTTGCAGTCCCACAAACTGTATAAAAGTGTTCAGCATTGGCAACTTTGGGACTATTTGATGTGGGTTAATCTTACTAGGGTTAGGTGATACCTCAGGGTGGTTTTGATTTGCATTTCTCTGATGATTAGGGACAATGATAATTTTTTTCATATGTTTGTTAGCCATTTCTCTGTCTTCTTCAGAGAAGATTATGTTCCTGTCTCTTGTCCAGTGATAAATGGGATTGTTTGCTCTTTTTTGTTGATTAATTTGAGCTCTCCATAGATCTTAGTTATTAAGCCTTTGTCGAAATCATAACATGATACCTGTTCCAATTCTGAAAGTTGTCTATTTGCTTTAATTGTTGTGTCCTTGGCTGTGTAGAAGCTTTTAAGTTTAAGTCCCGTTTATTTTTTGTTGTTGTTGCAATTGCCATGGAAGTCTTCTTCATAAAATCTTTCCCCAGGCTAACATCCTCAAGAGTTTTTCCCACACTTTCTTCTAGGATTTTTATCATCCTAGAAGGGATTTCACTGACCTATCAGGTTATTTTATGCCTTTCATCCTAAAAACAGTTAACAAAATTTGCAATTAGACCTTAGATTTAAATGTGCTCTTAGGCCTTAGATTTAAGTATTTATCCATCTTTAGTCAATTTTTGTAAGTAGTGAAAGGAACAGGTCGAGTTTCTTTTAATATGTGGTTATCCAGTTATCTGAGTACCATTTATTGAATAGGGATTATTTTCCCCACTGTATGATTTTGTTTGGTTTATCAAAGATCAGATGGCTATAAGAGACTGGTTTCATATCTTGGTTTTCTTTCAGTTCCAAATGTCTATGTCTCTATTTTTGTGCCAATACCATGCTGTTTTGTTCTATGGACTTGTAATATAGCTTCAAGTCTGGTAGAGAGATGCCTCCAGCTTTGTTTTGATTACTAAAAATTGCCTTGGCTATACAGTTTTTTTCTGGTTCTATACAAAATGAAGAACTATTTTTTCCAGTTCATCAAAGTATGATGTTGGTATTCTAATGGGCTTCTTTGGGAAACACAGACATTTTAACAATGTTGATTCTTCCAAGCCAGGAGCACGGTATGCTCTTCCATTTGCTACTGTCTTTTTGCTATTTCTTAGGGTTTCATAATTCTCTTTGTAGAAGTCCTTCACCTCTTTTGTTAGGTATATTTCTAGATATTTCATTTTCTTTGAAGATACTGTGAAGGGAATGCTGTCTTTGATTAGCTTCTCAACTTGGCTGTTGTTGGCATATACAATGGCTCCTGATTTGTGGAGATTGATTTTATGCCCAGAGATATTACTGTATTTCTTGATCACTTCCAGGAGTCTTGTGGTTAAGTCTCTGGGGTTCTGTAAGCATAAGATCATATAATTGACAAAGAGTGAGAGTCTGACTTCCCCCAATCCCATTTGAATGCCCTTTATATCCTTCTATTGCCTGATTGCATTGGCTGGAACTTCTACCACTATGTTGAATAGTAGTGTGATAGAGGACTTCCTTGTCTGATTCTAGTTCTAAGTGGAAAAGCTTTCAGTTTTACTCCATTCAGTATGATATTAGCTGTGGGTTTGTCATAGATGGCTTCTATTAGTTTAAGAAATTTACCACCTCTACCTGTATTCTTAAGAGTTCTAATTAGAAAAGAATTCTAAATCTTATCAAATGCTTTTTCTGCATCTATTGAGAGGATCAGATGGTGTTTGGTTTGCTTCTATTGATATGGTGAATGATGTTTATGGATTTGCATATATTAAACCAACCTCACATCCCTGGAATGAAGCCTGCCTGAGCATGATGTATAATTTTTTTAATGTGTAGCTGTAATCTATTGGGTAAGATTTTATTGAGTATTTTTATATTTGTATTTATTTGTGAAATTGATCTGTAGTTCTCTTTTTTAGTTGGGTTCTTTCCTGCTTTTGGAATCAAGGTGATATTTGCTTCATAGGATGTGTTGGGGGAAGATTCCTTCCTTCTCAATTTAATCAGGAACTTAGGGTAATGGTTAACAATGACCAATAATATATTTAGAAAGGGGGAGAGGGAAACAATCATCTCTTCAGGGCAGACAAAATAGCTTCCTTAATATAGCTATCAATCAGGAGTTCAAAGGGCTCAGCCCCACCTGCCTCCCAATTCTCTGCAGGGATGGTCTTAGCACTTTGCCTTGTCTGGGGTACCTCTGGGCTCCTTTTGTCTTTGGTAGTCTTGATGAGCCCCCAGAGATAGCCAATCTGCATGCTTTGCCCAGGATTGAGGAGAGGTGCCCACACAGAGATTAGCCTATTTGCCTCCCACAGTTAAGTCTAGAGAGAGAGTATGATTCCAGGTATTGGTCCATTTCCTCTAAATTGTCCAATTTCTGTGCATAGAGTTTCTTGTAGTAGTCAGAGATAATCTCTTATATCTCTGCGATATTTGTTGTTATTTCCCCTTTTTCATTTGTGTTGAGGTTATTAGAGATTTTACTTTTCTGTTTCTAGTTAATCTGGCCAAAGTTTTATCAATTTTATTGACCCACTCTTGAATCCAATTAATACTATCCTTCTCCCATTCAAACTCTAGCAGGATTAATATTTCCAAAGTCTTAAGAGAGGATTACAAGTAAATATAACTATCTTTCCCACACAAAGAATTATGTAACAAAGTTAGAAGTAATTGAAACTGTATGTATATTGCCTCTAGCTTACCATTTTCTTCAGCAAAGATAATCTTTACAACACACATATATAGGAGTAATTTGGACTCACCCCTTTTTTCTCTTCATAAATGCCAGTTCTAAGTGTGCAATAGAATAAGACAGGCACCAGCATGAGTGGAAACCAAGGGACTATGGTGGCCCATGACCTGAAGTGGGGCAACAGAGCTTCAGTGGGGTGAAGAGAGTCCATACAGAGGGAGGAGTCCAGGTGAGATGTCAGAACCCAGGCAGGCTGAGTAGGGTGACCACACCATGGGGAAGGGGTTTATGACAAAATGAGTCAGAGACAAACAAGTTAAGGAGAACATCTAGGCAGGGGGGGCAGCTCTGCAGTGTTTGTCAGAGCCAAACAGGATAAGAAGGGCATCTAACAGGGAGTGGGTCACCCAGAATGTGCAGTTCAAGTTCTACTGGGGTAAGGAAGATGCCCATATTCAAAATGGGTAGTTCAAATTCTATTTGAGTAAGGAAGATGCCCATATTCTAGCATGAAGTAGTGGAGTCCAAAGAGGGTAAAGAGGGCATTCATTTGGGGTGGGAGGAGACAGATATGGGTGGTTGGTTACCTCTCTAACAAGAAAGTATACACATGATAATAGGATTCAGGTGCCTCACTTTTGGAAAAGGGCATTGCAGATATTCAAAAGGAGGGAACTAGAATGAACTGTTTTTTGGAAAGGAATTGGAGGTATTGGTGTAGACTCATGCTTTTCAATATACAGATAGATGTATAAACATCTATAAGAGTATACTAAATATTTGTAAATGTGTATAGATATATTTTCTTTTTTATCTCTATATACAGTAGAACCTATATAGAAATATATAGATATATTTTCTTTTTTTCTATCTCTCTCTATATACAGTAGAACCTCCCTTCATTGATCACCTCCTTAGGATGACCTTATTTTTATAGACGAGACATGCACCACATGTACATATCAGTACAGTAGGCCTAGTTCCTTATGTTGACCACCTCTGTATGTTGATCAGTTTGTTACAGTCCCTTGGGTGGTCAGCTTACAGAGGTTCTACTGTATTAATAGACAGATGTAGACATAGACTACTCTAGCTATTACACTGAGAGGGTCTAGAAGCAGCAACACTTTTGCAATGAACTGAATGTGTGCCCCCAAGATTTACACATTAACACTATGATACCCAGGTGATAGGTTTTAGAGGTGGAAATTTTGGAGAGACTTTAGGAGGTTATTAGATGGGGTCATGAGTTTGGAGCCCATGATGTGATTAGTGCCCTTATAAGTAGAAGAAGAGACACCAGAGCACTCTCTTTCTCTCTATGTACATGTACACAAAATAAGGCCATTGAGCCCAGAGAGGCGGTGGCTGTCTGTAAGCCAGGAAGAGAGCTCTCACCAGGACCCAAATCTCCCAGCCCCTTGAAAATGGACTTCCCAGCCTCCAGAACTGTGAAAAATAAATGTATGTTGCTTAAGACACCTAGTCTATGGTATTTTGTTGTAACAGCATGAGCTAAGACAACCCTAACAACATTAGGCAGATCTTGGCTTCTAAATGCCATTCTGCACTAAAAAAACCAGGACTCCTTAAAGAAAGGGCTAAATTCAGTGCCGCAGCAGGAAAAGGACAGTTAGAAATGGAATGTTTTTTGTACCAAAAAGCAAGCAAGTACTCCATAAATGAGGGGGACACATCAAGAGGGCACAGAGAGCCAGCTTGAAGGGAACCCCAGAGGCCAGATCTGGTTTTTTTTGAGATTCATAATAATAAAGACAGTAAGGGAATGAAATAGGAAATCATGAGTTTATACTTACACATAAGAACAATAAATAAATTGAAATGTTCATAAGGAAAAGGATATTTACATGATTTTAAAATACCTTGCCACAAAATACTGCTAAATTATGAAAGTAAAATGAATACTTTATTGTGGAAAAGACTTGCAGGCATCACCTTAATCAGATCAATTTGAACGTCCTAGCCATGGGAGAAATAAAAATTTTGTTCCATTTGATAAGATAAAATGAAAAAACTACTGTGTCACTTGTTTTATATTTCTAACAAAGCTGTGTAGCATGAATCTAATAATAAGGAAACATCAAACTGAGGGACATGCCACAAAATCACTTCCCAAATTGTTAAGGTCATGACGGTCAAGAGAAGATGGAGGATCTGTTCTAGACAAGGATATTAAAGAGATGTGACAACAGAGTATGACATGTGATTCTGAACTGGGCCTTCTGCTATAAAGGATGTTATTGAGACAAGTGGAAAACCTTCAAAGGATCCTGAGGATCACATACCCGAAATATATCACTGATAATTTCCTAACTTTGATAGTTGCTTTGTATTTATGTAGAAAATATCCTGGCTCATGAGAAATACTTATCAAGGAACGGTGGGGCATCAGATGGGCAAATTACCTAGTGGTTTAGGAAAAAAATACTTTTTATGATAATTCTGATTTTTCTATGAAGTTTGTGATTAAATAAACTTAAAAATAAATAAGAGTTAATTGTTAGGAGAAATGAAGTACACTTTTATTTCTGGACATTTTTTCTTTCAAATTTGGAAGTGGCCACAGCTATAGTCCTGCAGTTACCTAGTTAACACCTTTTTTTCCCCATTTTTTAAATTAAGTCATATACACATAGATCATGAATACATTTATGTGTATGTGTTATTTTGTTTTGTTTTGTTTTTTTATAGAATCTGACATCGTTACATCAAACCAATCAACATAGCTTTCACCTCATTTGCTTGATTATTGTGTTAAGACATTTATGTTCTACACTTGACAGATTTGACTTGTACCCTTGCAATATGCTCCATAGGTGTGGTCCTGCCTTTTACCCTCCCGTCCCTTCCCACTCCATTTCTCTCCTTCATCCTGGGCTATAGTTGTGTTCTATCTTTCATAAGTAAGTGTGAGTAAATATAAGTTGGTTTGATAGAAGTACTGAGTACACTGGATACTTTTTCCTCCATTGTTGAGATGCTTTACTCAGGAGAATATGTTCCAGGTCCCTCCATGTAAACACAAAAAAAAGAGTTAAAGGCTCTATCTTTTTTAAGGCTGCATAGAATTCCATGGTATACATATATATACCACAATTTATTAATCTATTCATGGGTTGATGGGCACTTGGGCTTCTTCCATAACTTGGCTTATTACAAATTGAGCTGCAATGAATAATCTGGTGCAAATATTTTTTTTGCAAAGTGATTTTTGGTCTTTTGGATATACTCCTAGTAGAGGAATTGCAGGATCCAACAGCAATTTGGATCCCTGAGTGTTTTCCAAACTTCTTTCCAAAAGGAATGTATTAGTTTGCATTCCCACCAGCAGTGGAGAAGTGTTCCCTTTTCTCCACATCCACGCCAACATCTGAGTTTTGGGATTTTGTTATGTGGGCTACTCTCACTGGAATTAGATGGTATCTCAAAGTGGCTTTGATTTGCATTTCTCTGATGATTAACGACAATGAGCATTTTTTCATGTATCTGAGACCATGCGCCTGTCTTCTTCTGAGAAGCTTCTGTTCAGGTCTCTTGCCCATAGTGAAATGAGATCATTTGTTCTTTTCTTATTAATAACTTTGAGTTCTCTGTGGATTCTGGTTATCAGACCTTTGTTAACATTTTAATAAGCCCAAATTGGAAATACAAGTTGTCCCCCAAAACTTGTTTTAATCAACATTTTCCATCTTTAACCAGAAGGACTAAAAAACATTTAAAGTGTGTATTATTCAAAATAAATAAATTCATATTTAAATGTAAGATAAATGTAAATAATTACACTTATTAATAAAGTTCATTAGAAACTCATGTAAGTTTGTAAGAATTTATATTCCTAAAGTTATTAGAACTTAAAATTTCACTAGGATTTTTAGGTAAACCTTTGCTTATACATGGATGAATGAGGCAACTTTGAAGTTACTATGGCAACAACTTGACTTACTCCATGTTAGAATAATGGCTAGATAATATATTTCATGTAACCAGTGATAAATGGTATATGAGTGTAGAAGTTTAGTACAGTAATCTTCCCTTATTCACAGTTTTCTTTCCACAGTTTATAACTCATGGTCAACTGTGGCCCCCAAATATTACATATTCTTATGCATAGGGCCATTATTTAGTAAAATAAGGGTTATCTGAACACAAGCACTGTGATACCAGGACAGTTGATCTGATAACCGAGTTAGCTACTAAGTGACTAATGGCAAATCAGTCTGGACAGAGTGAGACAGCAAGAGATTTCATCATGCAATTTAAAACTTATTAATTGTTATTTCTGGAATTTTCCATTTATGCCATGATGCCCATTTCCCCTACTTCATCTTGTCATGTAGTCACATTATCTCACATTGTCACAAGAGGGTGAGTCCAGTACAATAAGATATTTTGAGAGAGAAAAAGACCAAATTCACATAACTTTCATTGAAATATATTGCTATAATTGTTCTATGTTATTATTAGTTTTTGTTACTAATCTCTTGCTGGATATAATTTATAATTAAACATTATCATAGCTATGTATGTATGTGGATAGGAGAAAACTTTATATATATACGTCTATATATGTATATCCATCCCATTTACTATATATATATATAGTAGATCTCTGAAACCAAGGATAGTATGAAGCCATATATATATATATATCCATCCATATATATATGGCTTCATACTATCCTTGGTTTCAAGCATCGACTAAGGGATTTAAAATCCTCTGAGGATAAGGGGGGACTACTGTATACAATGCTTGATATATAATTATATATTCATAACTGTTCATATCTTGATTTAATGGAGGAGCACCTACCAATAGGACCTAGACCCTGGAATTCATAGATGTATGTCAGAGGAGTAGTAGAGCCCTAAACATAGGCTTTGCAGGAGTTTGGGATTTTTCTATCCTCTGTGCAAGAATTACCTTATCAAAAATGATTCCTCAACCTTAGCATACTTACATGAGATCAACACAGGCTGTTATGTTAGTTCATGTGAGCAGGAACAGTCCTTAGTGATGCCAGAAGTCTAGGGTTTCATTTAGGAGATAGGCCTAAGAATGCCTCATAACAGAGAATAGCTGTGATTTCTTCCAGAAAGAGTTCTTACGACTTAACAATAGTGGCAGGAGGCCTTTCTAAGCACCTAGCACCAGATAGTGGCTTCAGTATTTATGAAGTCCTGTGAGAGGTCAGTCCTGGCCCCATAATTCATTTCTTCATAAAGTTGATTGATGTTCTTCACACCCTCCCCCACACACACATACCCCCGATTTTAGAGAAATTGTTCTTCTTTTATGAACAAGTTTAGAGAGAAGTCATGACCTCCCAGTCAGAAGTAGCATAAGGGAGCAAAGCAGAGATGTGGTCAGCAGGAAAACGCTACTTACCGTCACCAAGTGCCCTGGGGTGTGGTGCACTATCCTGACCTTCGTGCTACAGACACTTTGTCCCAGCCTCAAAATATTCCTGTGAGGCAGTGTGTCCACAGAGTTAAGTGAAATAACAGAAACCAGACCAGGTTCTTTGCTTGGTTGTTTTAACAGATTTTAGAGTTTGTTAAACAAGTATTAGTGAAGCAAAAGATGAACCCCAAGTTATATTAATAGTTCGGGAAGTAGTTTATAAAGAGCCAAGTTTGGAATTATTAGCATGTAGAAGCTTGGATGAGTGAGAAGAGATTTTCTGTTTTGTCGGAAGTCACTCATACGTCCTTATTCTGCATCTCAGGTGCTCTTGCTCCTTCCCAGCCACTGTCCTAATTCTCACATCAGAGACTTAGCAAGGCTGCGAATTCCACTTGCAAGGATGCATGCTGCATTGGATTCTTTTAAAACTGCCTTAAGAATTCTCTGACTATGTCTTGAGCTGGTCACTTTTGTCCTGTAAGCACCCCAGTGCACAGAGAATTGGCCATCCCCTTCCCTGATCCTTGAAGTCCCAGTGGTTAAACATAGCAGCCACTTGGTCGTGGAAGGCACGCACTTCAGTAGATGCTTCATTGTAACCAAACACAGGTGTTAATGATTAACTATGGTGGCACTAGAAGTCAGCACGAGGTTCAGGGTCAGAGGCATGATCAACCTTAAATTGAGAATCCCATCTTGAGTATCTATTTCCTGGGATTCTCTAATACTAGTCAAGATCCAATCAATCAAGATCCGAAACGAAATCAGCTGCTTTTTGACTGAGAGAACTGACTGTGAGGAATTGGTACTGGAGAACTGAAAAGACCAAAGAGTAACAGGGATGGAACATCCGGGTAGGAACCTCAAGGCCAGCCAGCACTCCTGGACAGGGCAGAAGGATGGGGTGGAGTTATTAGATCTTAGCAGATGATGTGGTTACCTCAGAAGCTCAGAGAAAGGGCTCGCAGAGCTGGGATCCAGGCCTTGAGGAGAGGTCAGCTTGACCGGTGCTGATGACTCAGAAATTCAGAGGAGGGTCCCTGGGAGCTAGACCCAGGTCCCCTGGTGGTGGTGGGGGGGGAGATGCTGGCCAGCTGGTGCTGGGAGCTCTATGGGGGACACACAAGGGTGGGTTTCTGAGACTGGGGGGAAATATCTGTGAATTGAAATCCAAAAGCCATGGCTGAAAGAAAAAAATCATTGCTGGGTGATGCTGATAGAAGCCAGAAGCAAACAGGAAGGAGCAAGCAAGCCCTTTCCTCCTCCTCCTGCCTGACCATATCTCCCAATGCCCCCATCTGCAGAGCTGGCAAAGCTGAAATGCGGTTTGCAGAGTCCCCATCGTAACATCACAAAGTAGAGAATAAAAAGGTGGCTTTGTCACTGAAAATGATGGCTTAACAACCAACCCAGGTCAGTGTAATTGTTCTGATTTTAACATACAGGGAAGCAGGGACTTAGGATCACAGAACCCAGAATTTAAGACCCATTCCTCTAGTGCCAAATCCCACTTACCTTTGGGTTTTCCTTTTATCTGTTATCTAACATGGTTAAGATACTATTATATGTGCAGAAACCTCTCTGAAAGCTTTAATCCACATTAAATCCTAATTAATTTAATCTTTAATTAGACCAGCAATACAGAGTGTTAAATAGGAACCTCCTAGAAACCACGGGCAATGCTTTGTATAGACATGAGCATTCAAAGCAAAGGAAAACTTTCTCAGAATAATTTGTATAAGAATAGTTAAATCTGGACTTGTTTTGAACAAGGAAACTTTAGGCAGATGCACTTAAATAGACTATTGCATCTACTTTGTAAACATTTAGACATTTTTTTTGTAGAATTGCAGAAGCTCTACAGTGACAGGCTTCGTGTTGTCAAATCACCATTCTTATGGTTTAGAATTGCATTGAGAAATTAGAAGTACAGCCTAAGGACATTTTATTGATACAAATAAGCTTTCTTGATATAAAATGTAACCCAGGAATATGCTTATACTATTTATGAAAACTAGTTTATCTGAAATGATGAATTTCCTATAGTCTCCATGTAAGTGTATTTACATGGATTTAAGTGAATCCAAAGTTAAAAATATCAGAAATGTAATACATCATAAATTCTGGTTTCAGAAGTCAAATTTGTGAATATATCAGTGTTACATTTATTGATGCATCTTGAATGTTCTTCTTCATGTTTTCCTTTAAAATCAATTAATGACTTTTTTCCTTTTTATATTTTTTTCATTTTTAATTTTCACCTCTTCTCTGAGCATCCCTTTTGTCAGCAGCAAAATGAAAGCAGTGCACTGCATTAGAGCTTTTCTCGGGGACTCTCATGGACCCCATAAACGTTGATTAAGTACAGCCAGTTCTCAATTGTGTCAGCACCAAATGGGGTAGGCTGGGCTAGGGCAAAGGCCACCCCCAAATCCCCTGCCTTAATTAGGGTAGCTCTACTTTTATTGGTTTCGTATTGGAGTTTATTTAAAGAAAACTCTTCAAAACAATGCTTGAACACAGATGGAAGACATGATCTCCAAAAGCCTTTCCAGGTGCAACACCACGTGGACACGTACTTCGTCTGCTCTTCAAGAACATTCTGCACTGGCCATGATGCTCTGCAGCCTCTGACCCTACGAGGGCTTGACAACCAACTCAGGTCGGTACAGTGCTCTGATTTTAACACAGGGGCAGCAATGGCTCTCATCCCAGAGGCCCCTTACTTACCTCTGGAATGCTTCAGTTTTTATTGGAGAAGAGATAATTCATATTAAGTAGAGACAAAGAAGATTCTGGAAGCAACATCCGTTTTGACTAATGCCTGGTGCCTAAGAAACATGCCCTCCACCTGCGTTCTTGACAGACGAAGGTCTTTTTGATGTTTTCAGAGTTGTTTTAATTCTCGATGAGGGGGTTGCGCCATCTGCTGGACATATGTTTTTTACACATCGGAAAGAGTTCCACATTATTCTCAGAAGTATCTTTTAAAAGTATTTATTCAACTTCTAAAAAGCGTGAAATATGTCTATTATAGTAAATGAGTAAATATAGGAAATCATCAAGTATAAAACAAAAATCCATAGATACTTAACAGTATTTCCTTTCCCACGCACGAGAATAGGTTTTTGGTCAATTTTAGTTTGTGGGTTTTTAAAATACCGATCTGAGATCAACACTGCATTAATTCAGGTTATGGCACCAGTGAGTAGAGGGGACCCACTGCAGATGCGAGACCCTGGATAGGTGCTGCTCTCGTTACTGTTGTGCTTGTGAACCTCAAGGCTTGCTCTGCCTGTCCCACAAAGCAGGCATCTCATGCTCCAATCCAGCAGGGGGAGGAGCGAGCTGGAGCCTGCAGAAAGGGCCTCAAGTCGCTCACTCACAGAAGCGAAATCACCAAGTTACAATGCCCGGTGGACCATGCGCCATGTACCTTTTCTAGTAGGGGATACGCGTGGGCACTGATACCAGTTGCTCGTGCCACAGAAACGAAGAGGTCACACAGATCTGGTCTCTAATTAGAAGGAGTCGGGGGCGGGGGGGGGACAAATATGTGCATAACTACCTACAAACAGGCTTGGAAACAGAGAGGCAGGGCCACGAGGAGGGCTCCACAGTGGTGATGTTTGGCGTATAGAGTGAGGAAAGCCTGAGTGGGTCCTGGAAGTAGGAACATTTCTAGCATTTGTGCCAGGTTAACGGAAGGATGCGCTGAAAATGGGGCTAGCAGGGAGAATTGGTTCGTCTCAGGAAGGCCTGGTCCATCATGCTGAGGACCACAAAGCACCAGAAAGGTTTGGAGAACTAAGGTGACACTCTGTAACAAGAATTTTAAGGAGGGTAACTGCAGCAGTGATGTGTGACGATGTGAGGAGCTGAAACCAGGTTAGGGTTAGAAGTTGGCCTGTGAAATAAATGAAAATGCAATTCTCCTAGGAAACAGACCACATTCTGAAAAACGTATGACTACTTCTAAATGAATTAAAATCTGGGTCCAGTTGTGAAAGAAATCTGAGTGAAAACATTGGGTTTTGTGCATCTTTAACAGTATGCAGAATCTTACAAAATTAAGTAGCATACCCCAGGAGCCACACCTGCCACTTGGAATTGCAAGCCACAGACCAGCTTCTGAGGTGCATCATGGAGTGGCAGAGGAACAGGAGCAGAGTGAGGAGAGGCACAGACAATCCGCCCTGCTCCCAAGGTGACAGAGTGGGGGGAGAAGGTGGGTGGCAGTGAGCTCTGCAGTTACTGGTCTCCATTCATAAGAGGACTGGAGTTGTTTTAGAATCAATTGTGTCCCAGGAAGGAGTGTGAGCCTGGGAGCTGGCGGGAAAACTCCTTAGTCAACATAGCTAACTACTCGGTCTCCCAAGCTCACGCAGCTCTGACCCCGCCTCCTCCCATCACCCATCACCCCACAGCTGCTTCA
Organism: Loris lydekkerianus; assembly: GCA_963574355.1. Taxonomy (NCBI): domain Eukaryota; kingdom Metazoa; phylum Chordata; class Mammalia; order Primates; family Lorisidae; genus Loris; species Loris lydekkerianus. The sequence goes on along the minus strand of CAUYPK010155111.1, from coordinate 3,047 downwards.
GAAAGAACAGCCTTCATGCAAAGATCACAGTAATCTGAAAAGACAAGAACAAGACTTCTGCAAAGGTACCAGGAAAAACAAATAGTTGGTAAAGAACACATAGAAGAACAAATACACCATAAAGCAGAAGAAAATACTGAGGAAGTGTTACCATGGAACTGAAACATTAAGAAAACATCTTCTTTAAAACAAGAGATTAATCAAAGATAGGACTATGTTAAAAGCAGAGAAGACAGGGCGGCGCCTGTGGCTCAAAGGAGTAGAGCACCGACCCCATATGCTGGAGGTGGCAGGTTCAAACCCAGCCCTGGCCAAAAACTGCAAAAAAAAAAAAAAAAAAAAAAAAAAAAAAGCAGAGAAGGCACAAAGCAAGCTGGGTGGCAGATACAGAAGCTAATGAGATTTATGTCCTTACATGCTTAATTACAGGGAGGAAATGAAAACCTATGAGCTAAGCATACATCTTAGGATAACAGAATATTAAAATATATGCAAATTTCTTGAAAAGATGAATCTCTGAGAAAGAAGGTACAAATAGACAGTATTCTGAATTAAATAGGTAACTACAGAAGCTGCAGCTGTCAATGATTATGGCAGTGTGAAAAAACTTTATGCCAGTAAGTTTAAACACTTGGAAGAAACGGTTAAGTTCCTAGAAAAATATGATTTACCAAAACTGTCTGACAAAGAAATTTCTAAAAACGTTCTGTATTCTCAGGCCTGCTTCCTTAACAATGAAGTGTGTAGATTTTTGTTCTTGTGAACAAATATATTTATACAGTATCATTTTAATAACTATCAGATTCTATTATTTTTCTGGGATGATTAAATTGTTGCTGATTTTTTAAATTTCTAAAATTAGCAACTCTTTAAGCAATCAATACAAGATTTACTTTTTTTTTTATTGTTTGGGATTCGTTGAGGGTACAAAGAATTAGGTTACACTGACCGCATTTGTTAGATAAAGTCCCTCTTATAATTGTGTCCTGCCTCCAAGAGGACCACAAGCACCAGAAAGGTTTATGATTATGTGCCATACACTGTGACCACACAATCCCCTCCTCCCCTCTCCCTAATTGCTTATTCCCCTACCCGCCCCTTGTATTAGCTCATCTACCACATTCATATTAGAATTGAGTACATTTGATTCTTGCTTCTCCATCTTTGTGATGCTTTACTAAGAAGAATATGTTCCACCTCCATCCAGGTTAATACAAAAGATGTAAAGTCTCCATCTTTTTAATGGCTGAATAGTATTCTATGGTATACATATACCACAGCTTATTAATCCATTCCTGGGTTGTGGGCATTTAGGCTGTTTCCACATTTTGGCAATTATAAATCGAGCTGTGATAAACAGTCTAGTGCAAATGTCCTTATGATAAAAGGATTTTTTTTTTCTTCTGGGTAAATGCCTAGTTAAGGGGATTGCAGGATCAAGTGGGAGGTCTAATTTGAGTTCTTTGAGGATTTTCCATACTTCCTTCAAAAAAGGTTGTACTAGTTTGCAGTTTCACCAGCAGTGTCAAAGTGTTCCTTTCTCTCCATATCCATGCCAGAATCTGCAGTTTTGAGACTTTGTGATATAGGCTATTCTCACTGGGGTTAAGTGATACCTCAGGGTAGTTTTGATTTGCATTTCTCTAATGACTAGGGATGATGAGCATGTTGTCATGTTTGTTAGCCATTCATCTGTCTCCTTTGAGAAGGTTCTATTCATATCTTTTGCCTGGTGATATATGGGATTGTTCAGTCTTTTTTGTTGTTGTTGTTGTTGATTAATTTGAATTCTCTATAGATCCTAGTTATCAAGCTTTTTTTGTCTGATTCATAATATGCAAATATCCTTTCCCATTCTGTAGGTTGTCTATTTGCTTTGGTTATTGTCGTCTTAGCTGTACAGAAGCTTTTCAGTTTAATTAAGTTCCATTTGTTTATTTTTGTTGTTGTTGCAATTGCCATGGAAGTCCTCTTCAAAAAGGCTTTCCCTAGGCCAATATCTTCAAGTGTTTTTCCCATACTTTCTTTGAGGAGTTTATTGTCATGCCTTAGATCTTTTATCCATCTTGAATCAATTTTTGTGAGTGGAGAAAGGCGTGGGTCCAGTTTCAGTCTTTTACATGTAGATATCCATTTCTCCCAGCACCATTTATTGAATAGGAATTCTTCCCCCCAGTGTATGTTCTTGTTTGGTTTATGAAAGATTAGGTGGCTATAAGATGTTAGTTTCATCTCATGGTTTCAGATGTCTATGTTCAGTTCCAGATGTCTATGTCTCTATTTTTGTGCCAGTGCTGTTTTAATCACTATGGCCTTGTAGTACAGCCTAAAATCTGGTAGGCTGATGCCCTCGGCTTTGTTTTTATTGCTAAGAATTGCCTTAGCTTTATGGTGTTTTTTCTGTTTCCTATACAAAATGAAGAATTATTTTTTCTGAGTCTTGAAAGTATGCTGTTGGTATTTTAATGGGGTGGCATTGAATCTGTAAATTGCTCTGGGAAGTATAGACATTTTAACAATGTTGATTCTTACCAGCCATGAGCATGATTCTTCCATTTGTTAATATCTTCTGCTGTTTCTTTTCTTAGGGTTTCATAATTTTCATTATATAGGTCCTTCACCTCTTTTTTATGTATATTCCTAGGTATTTCATTTTTTTGAAGCTACTGTGAAAGGAATTGTGTCCTTGATTAGCTTCTTATCTTGGCCATTATTGGCATATACAAAGGCTACTGATTTGTGGATATTGATTATATATATCCTGAGATATTGCTGTATTTTTTTCATCACTTCCAGGACTATTGTGGTTGAGTCTTTTGGGTTCTCTATGTTGCATGACCTGAGACGCGAACAAGCAGAAGCTTTGCCGTAGGTGTAAACTCGCTCCTGTAATGTTAAGTCAAGAAACAGACTATACACTCTGATATGGCGTATAGCAAAGTTTTTTATTCCAAGTTCAGGTTTTATACTTTTTTAGTCACATACACACTTAATCCCTTAACCATTAGTTTCCTCATTTTCTTACTTTATTTTTTTACATATCAATA
>CAUYPK010155110.1:0-47233 GCA_963574355.1 Loris lydekkerianus | reverse complement strand
TTTTGTAAGGGTGACATGTGTCAGTCAAGTTTCAATCTTTTACATGTGGTTATCCAGTTTTCCCAGCACCATTTCTTGAACTTAAAACATAACACATGTTCCAGCTGGAACATATTCTTCTTAGTAAAGTATCTCAAGAATATGACTTACTTTAGACAGAATGTGGAGACCATACAAGGCACTTCATAGAAATTTTAAAAGTGTATGTGATATGGACCTTACTTTGCAGGTAAAAATTAGAAAAGTGTAATCTCTGATGTGACTTTGAGGAAAGAAGAGCTACATCGTAGGGTCATGATGAGGACTAAATAAGATGATGACATCTCTAGTGCTGTGGTTCCTGGGCTGCAGACTGGTGCTGGTCCGTGGCCTGCTAGGAACTGGGCCACACAGCCGGAAGTGAGCCATGAGCAAGTGAAGCTCCATCCGTATTCACAGCCGCTCCGCTGGTGTCGCCGCCTGAGCTCACCTCCTGTCAGGTCAGAGTCAGCATAGTCTAATGGGAGCATGAACCCCACTGTGAACTGTGCATGTGAGCGAGCTGGGCTGTGTGCCCCTTGCGAGAATCTAGGTAAGGCCTGAGGACCTGAGGTGGAGCTGAGGTGGTGATGCGAGTGCTGGGGAGCGCCTGCAAATACAGGATGGGACTGTCCAGTTGGAGGAAAACAAGCTCAGGGCTCCCACCATCATGGTGAGGTGTATGATTATTTCACTCTATATTTCAATGTAATAATATTAGAAATGAAACTTACAATAAATGTAATGTGCCTGTGTCATCCCCACCCCCACCCTAGCCCTGGTCTGTGGAAAACTTTTCTTCCATGAAACCCTTTTGCCAGAAAGGTTGGGGACCACTGCTCTAGCACAGTGTTTCACAAAGTTTCCATGGAGGTCACCTGTTTGTTTACCCATTGAACAGCCAGCACCTTCACTTTACAGGTGGAAAAAGCCCAGAGGAAGGTGCTACCTTGAGGCTAGTGGGAGTGGAGAGGAGGCAGCAAGTTCCAGGATCCTCTGGTGGGGGAGCTGGGTGGGAGCACCAGGACCCTGCAGGGCTCATTTCTAAGTCGCCTCCCAGGTGCTCTCCCGAGATGTGTGTGGAGCAGAAGAGGGTCAGGCACGTGGCCCAGATGTCCCCCTCCTGATGCTGTGTGCCATGTTTACACCTGACACGTGTCGGTATGATTCCCTAGAATGAACTTTGTCCCAGCTAAAATTAAAAAGTAAATGAATAAATACCCGTCCTACTGCCAGGAGTGATTTTGCCTACTAGGGGACATCTGGCAATAACTAAGACACTTTTGCTTGTCACTGTTGGTGTCCACGGATGCTGCTGAAGCCTGGGGTGCTCCCCAGCACAGGCTTATGCAGCACAACATCCTCATGCGGAGGTTGAGAACCTTGCCCTGGCCCAACCCTGCACTTCCCACGGTGCATAGCCCACAACAGAGTTACGGGAGGGCGTGGCCCAGAGCTGCGCATGCTCACTGTCAGGTGCGAGCAGGTCACCTGCGGATCCTGCAGATGTAGCAGATCTGGGATGGAGCCTGGGACTCTGCATTCATCACCCTCCCCAAATGGTGTGCAGGGCAGGCTGGAGGACCATGTTTTTAGTAGCAAAGTCTTGGCTACGACGTCCTTCCATTCTTGGGACTTTGTCCACAGCACCGGCGTCCTGAGAGACTGTTACCCTTTATTAATTGCTCTTCCTTTTCTCTGGTTCCAGGGTTCCCCTGGTGCGCCCGGCCCCCCTGGGAGAGATGGCAGCAAAGGCATGAGAGTGAGTTCTGTTTCTACTGCACCGGGTGGATACCTCCTGGTCAGAGCCCTTGTGTCCTCCAGAGTGGTGGCCATTGCCAGGGCCAGGCCTTTGCTGGGGCTCATGTGTACCGGGATCTTCCCAGATCCCTGGAGATCAGTCAGGCAGTGACAACAAGACCACTAGCATCTGTTTCCACCTGGGTGTCTCCCACCTGTCCCCAGAAGTGCTCACTCAGCTGACCAGCAGGTCTGCACAGTAGTTTGTTCCCTCCATGCCTGGACTTGGAACTGGCCTCAGGGAAGTGAAGGGAAACCCCCAGTTTGTAGCTACAAGAGCCCCAAGCAGTGCCCCATGCCCTGTAGGTCTGGCCGCTGGGCTTCCTCTCACTGTCGCCCAGCACTCCAGCTCTGCATTCTGCCTACCTCTGAGTTGGCATGTGCCCCAGTATCCTGGGCAAAGAGTGATCTCAGCCTAATGGGTCAATCTGCTCTTCACCAAGAACCCAAAAGGAAATTGTCCTGGCTTCTGGCCCCCTTCGCTGTTTCCAGCTGTGTGTGATGAGGCCTCTGCATGGGAGCCTGACCTGTGGGCACCCCACTAGTCTGTGGCAATAGCTCTTTGGGACAGGAGGTCTCAGGACCTGAGCCCAGGACAGAGAAGGGAGTTCTGTGACCCTGAAGAACGTTCCTCACGCCCCAGCGGAGGGCACAAACACTTCTCAATGGAGATTCTCATCACCATGACTCCAATTCCCATGCTTTGTCCCACTTGACTGTGTTGACCTCCAGCTACAGGAGTGAGTTGAGACCTTACTGGCTCCTGTGCTTGAGAGGGGGGCCTGGGCCCTCATCTCTGGAGGTTGGTCACCTTGTTTCTGGGACAAGCTCTGGGCTGCAGGAAATGGTTGGCTCAGGTAGGTGGCTTCAGGATGCTGTGATATCCCTTGGCCCATGTCACACCAGGCCGTGACCACATGCTGTTTTGTGTGTCCAGGGCGAGCCAGGAGAGCTGGGAGAGCCGGGGCTGCCTGGAGAGGTGGGCATGCGGGTAAGTGTCCGGGGAGCCTGCACTTCTGACATTCCCAGTGGCCTTAGGTGTAGTGGAGACGCTCAAATGGTACCTGCTCCCCCTTCTCACCTGCATGTGTGTGTACATCCATACATGCATGGCTTTTCCTAAATTCTTCTAAAAATGGATCCTGTCCTACTCAGCCATTTGTGTTTGTCGTCTAACAAGCGCTGTAAACATCTTCCTCCATCAGCAGATTGGCCCCACCCTTTTTAGTGCACAGGGTTCCATGATGGGGACGTGTTGCATTTGATGTGACTGTTCCCCTATCTGTGGCCCTGAAGGTTATTTCTAATTTCATTTGTTTTCCACAAAATCAATGTAGCAATAACTGTGTGAATGTGTGCACACATGTGTGCAGGGCCTGCGTGTGTGTCTGCCTGTGTACTATGCTTTTATACTTTTATTGCAATAGGATGGTTCACACAAATTGAGATATCACTGGCTAAAGAAATGTACATTTTTATCTGAGTAGGCTTTAATGGGCATTTACAAATGAGTTCAGAGATGCCAGCCGTTCAGTCTGGGAGCAGAAAAGCCTCCAGGCTCTGCACACCCCATCAGGCTCTTTGTTAGGTCTCGTGCAGACAGTGCTAACCCTGTGGCGGAGTGTGAATCAGGAGTCAGAGGACTTAGCTGTCATGTCACAGAAGCTGTGAACATGTCCGGTCCAGACCGAGGGAAGGCTGGGGGACCCTGGGCAAGTGGAAAGGGAAATGCTGCGTTTGGCCTCATGACATCCTGCAGGCACATGCTGTTTGCTGTTCTTTGAAGCCGAGAGTGTCCAGGTGTGAACTAGGGCTCTTGGAGGCAGCACTTGAAACATGGTACGAACTCTCAGAAAGGAGGGAAGCAGAGGCCCAGGGGCGTCTGCTGGCGAGAGGCCATTGCAGCACGGACAGCAGCTGGCTGGGTGAGGAGTGACAGGTCTTGTCCTGGAACATGGTCATTAGCTGAGCAGTATGTCCACGCTTTCCTTTTCTTTCTGTCCCCAAATCTCTTCACTGTGAATGCTCTTCTGCAGGGGGCCCAAGGACCACCTGGACTGCCTGGACCTCCTGGGCACATTGGAGCTCCTGTAAGTGAAGGTGTCGGCCTGGGTGGGTGGTCTGCTCTTCTCCAGGTCTCAGGCACCAGGCTCACTGGCAAGCTGCATCTAGCTCTTCAGGACCCCCCTGCCCCCCACTGTACCTGTTGATGGCAGTCAACCATTGGCCTCTCTTCTCTTAGGCCAGAAATCCTTAGATGTTTCAGTGCTTAACAACTGCCTGGAGAACAGGTTTAAGTGCATATTACGTGGACTCATTTTCCAAATACTGAGGCAAGGTGAGTCCCAGAAAACTGCATTTTTACCAGCACCCTGGGAGTTTCTAACACTTTTTCTAAAGAAACCATTTTGCCAACCTGTTCTGTTCTCTGTTCCTTGAAGAGGAATGAAGTCTGTTGAACTCCCAGCCTCTGGAGCAGTGCCAGACATGAGACAGGTGTTAAGAGTGTCCAGTGAAGGAAAGGATGGACAAGCAGATATGGTATATAAGGAGCAAAAGGGCCATCTAATCCTGTTCCTGATTCTTACTGAGAAATATTTGAGATTATCTCCAAATGAAAGGTGCAGTGTAAACAGTGATTTTCAGACAAAGCAGCTTACTTTGCCCTGGCAGCTTTCAGGTTCTCTGATCCCTGTGTATGGCCAGAGTAGACGGAGTTGAAACAGCAGGGATGTCCAGCCACCCTGCCAGCCGGGTGGTCCTGCAGACCCCCTGCTCTCCAGGACAGCATCTTGCCACTAAGACCCTGTATATTTCTCTAGTTCAAAGGTGCACGATTTTTCCTAGGACCAACAAGCAGGGCAGTATCTGCCGCCTTGAACATCTCTTCCCCGCAAAAGCGGAAGGAGAGGAGTTCTCCTAGTCCCATAGCACATATTCCTGCCTTTCCAATAGTGCCCTGCGCCTGCTGTTGGCCTGGCCCAGGAGGCACTGAGCATTTGTCAGCTCCTGCTGATGGCCCCAGCATCTTGCTGTGAAATTGATGCATCTGTGAAGAGCAGGGACATTCTGCAGCTCAGTGTGGGGCAGTAGCCTTCAGGCAAAACCTCTGCAATATTCCTGGCTAAACAAGTGGTTGATATAGTCACTCACTGAGTCCTTTATTCGTTTAGCAAATGTTTATCAGTGCCTACTACATGGAGGCTATTCTAGATTTTGGGGATACCCGATTGAAGAGACTGCCCTTCTCGACTTTGGGGATACCAGATTGAGGGGACTGACTCATGGGGCTTGCGTTCTCCTTGAGGAGGGAGGAATGTGTCATCCAGGGCTGAGTACTGTCAAAGAGATAAAGGGTGAGGAGAGGGAGAGCAATCTTGGGTCCACATCCTGGCTGACATTCCCACCATGTCTGCACATGGAGAGGCCAGGCTCCAGCACAGGGACTAGGAACTGCTCTAGAGGGAGGAGGATGGGCACAGGGACGGGGAAGTGGAGGAGAAGGACATAGCTTAAGGGACTAGAGTCTCTGGGTCAGTGTTGGAGCCCTTTCCTGGGATCCATGGTCATGAGTCATCCCAGGGCTCAGGTGGAGGTGGGAAGTGACTCTACAGCCTCATTTCTGCCCGTGACCAGGTGAGCTCAGGAGTAAGGCTGAGTCCTAGTCTGTAGTTTGGAGGAGCTGGGGATCCCAGGCCAGGGGCCAGGCCTCATGAGCTCACCTCTCACTGAGCAAGTGGTCTGGCCCAGCTGCCCCATCCCAGACCATGTGGCAGCCACTATGTGTCACTGGACACCGAGGGGAGGCAGTGATTCTCACCACACCTGTTCCCTGCATGCTCTGGCCTGTGATGTTAGGTGACTGCTCTTTCTCTTCCTCCAGGGTCTTCAAGGAGAACGAGGTGAAAAAGGGACTCAAGGAGAAAAGGTATTTATGGTCCATGCTCATTGAGCAAAATGACTTTCCATAGACAAGAATGGACGGTGCCAGGGCCCATCTACTGAGTGTGTGTGTATGTGTTTGTGTGTGTGTGTGTGTGTGTACGTGCACATTTGCATGCATGTGTGTGTAGCAGGCAGTGTGTTCATTTCCCACTGGGCTGAGAAGGCCATGCCTTGGTACCTGCAAGCATTGGAGTCCTTTCTGCCAAGGCAGAGGTGAGAGTTTCCAGAGAGGACGGGCTTTGCAAGAGCCCTGGACTAGAGCACTGAAGATGCCAGTTTCTGCCACAGAGAACCCATCTCCCTTACTCAGCAAGTTCCATGACTTCTCTGCCCTCAAACAAAAGGGTGGTGACAGAGGTGGCATTGGTGCCTGGCATCTGAGTATCATTCAGAGAATGCTATAAACTGGCTGGTGCTCTTGCTCTTAGCTGTAGATCGCCATAGTGACCATATCTGAGAGGTCCCGGTCCCTGTTCCTTCATCACTGTGCAGTCAGGTGACAGTGAAAACGCTCTCAGGTCAGATTCTGCCCCGGGTGCTGATGCCCTGGCGTGCTGGCAGTTCATCTGGTGGGAGCAAGCCCTGGGAGCAAAGTGTCCCAATACCTGGAGCCAGGCCCTGTTGTCCAAAGCTACATCCCAGACACTTCGTCAGGGGCAACCACGTTCTGTCTTCTTATGGTGCATATTTCTCAGGTTTATGGCAATTTATTTTTCTTGGTTAATTTATTTTTATTTTAATATCTTTGAAAAATAGTGAGAAATGGCCTGTAATCCTACCATTCCGATACCCCAGCGAGCACTTTGGAACATTTTCTGTAGGACTTAAAGATCTGATGTCTTCCTACACAACCACACGTAATATATTCATGTGTGTCTCCTGTTTGTTTCTGCAATGTGCTACGTTTTCTCCACGTGGCTGTGGAGTTCTTAGAACTTCCCTTAAATGACTACACAATGTTCTGTTGGGTAAATAAATCATAATTCACGCGTCCCGTCCCCTGGTGTTGATCATTTAGGGTTGTTGCCAGTTTTTCAATATTAAAAATGATGCTTTGGTAGATACTTTTAAACCTATAGCCTTATTTATTTATTTATTTTTGTCAAATTTATGATGATTTCCTTGGGCTGCTTTCCCAGATGTGAAATTACTGGTTGGAGAAAGCGAAGCTGTGTCTGGTGCTGGCAGCACATGGCCACGCTGTGCTCCGAGAGGCTCTTTATAATTAAGGGGGACAGGGATTAGCATCGCGCTCCAGCTCAGGCTCCAAAACATGGTTTTTGTTTGCTTTGAATATTAAATTTTAATCATTTCAACTTTAATAAGCAAAACCCTTAGCCCCTGGCCATTAGGATTTGCATTTCTTGGTTCTTTTGAGAGTTTTAACAAATTTCCATAGATTTGTTTACCAGTCACATCTCTCTGTGGGCCCTTGTGCAGTGAGGGCTGGAAAACAGCAGTTTTAATAACTGCGGATCTGGGCACATGGAGGCAGGGCTGGTGATGAAGGGAGGGAGGGTCTGATTGACATCCCCTATGCACAGGTGAGCAGGGTCTGGAGACCTGGCCCTGCGGCAGGGCTGGGCTGTAGGGAAGAGGTAAGTGGAGGCTGCATGTCCCAGGTGCTGTGACCCTGGGGTTTGCTCTGTAGGATTCAGGCTGAGGACCCAGCATGTAGGGTCCACACACTGGCTGTCCTTGAGGGTATAGTTGAGGTGCCCAGGCCCCTAGGCATTCAGTGTCCCCTCAGCTCCCACTGAGTGCCAGGTCCAGGGTGGACTGAGGAATAGGCCCCTGTCACCCAGGTCTCAAGAGTTTGGTGGGCAAGACCACCAGATTGGTGCTTATGAAGCCGGCTGAGACGTGGCTTCAGGTGAACAGTGCTTAGTGTAGAGCCAGGAACAGAGGTGGCCCTGACTGGCATTTGCTAAATCAATACACAAATTCAAGTATTCGTGGGCTGGGACTAGACACCGTCGGCTTGGAGGTGTCACATGGTGGAGCCAGGGTGACTCTCTGCTCCTAGGACTGAGCTTCACCCTCCTAGGGAGACTGGGCTGCCCCGAGACTTCCAAGTGAAAGCTGGGTCCCCTTATTGGGTGAGCAGTGTCATAATTGGGTGGGTAGGGACTCCCTGAAGACAGAGGACGTGCTTCATCCATCCCCATGTGCTGAGGCCCCATCAGGTGTCACCACGTGCTTCTGCTTTAACTGGTGAGCTGCTGACATGGAGTCCACCAGTGCAGCCTGTGACTCATTCATCCAGGAGTGACGCTGCATGCCAGACCCTGGGGGGGTGTGAGCAACATCTCAGTCTGAGGGAGAAGGTGAGATGTGCAAAGTGCAGGGCAGAGGGAGTTTGCACACGGTGGGAGAGGAAGAGCTCAGGGTCACTGGGTTCCAGAGGAAGGAGGAGCCACTCCAGACCAGGCTGGGGGGCAGGAGGTGCAGAGCCTTCCTGGGGTCTTCTGGAGCCGGGTGCAATAGCATGTTACTTGTGTTACCTCGCAAATTCTGACCAAAAAGCAAACGAACGAAAGGCAAGCAGTGCTTTGAATGATTCTGTTTGACACGTCATGGTGGAGAGGGGTTGAAGCGCCATCAGAGGCCATGGGACGAGCTCAGGAAAAGCAGAACCTGGCTGGTCCCTGCAGGCTGTGCTGTGTTGCCTTCTGACTTGAGCGGCAGAGAGACTGGAAAGTGTCTGTTGCTTCATGTGGGCCCAGCCAGAGGCAGGTGGGGTCAATAGCTGCTCAGATGAGCAGCTCTGCTCATCTCTGGCAGGGAGGGAGGGGACTCCAGTGGTGCCGCACCGCAGGGCTGAGGCCTCAGGACTTGGGAGTCCACGGAAGCCCTCAGAGGGAGATGGGACTAGCACACCCCGTGTCTCCCTCCTGCACCAAGTGTGTGTATCAACATCGAGTTTAAAGAATCACTCCAAATTGTATATAAAATCAGCACATTGTACCCCATAAATGCATTAATGTACACAGTTATGATTTATTAATAAAAAAAAAATTTTCTGTAATATTATATCCCAAGCACTCATAATGTCATGATATTCTTTTAATGATGTCATGATATTATTTTTAGATAAGATGTATTTTATTTAATGACTGTACTATTTAGATTTCTAATAAATAATGCTTCAGTGAGGGGAAAAAAAAAAAAAAAAATCATCCAGAACAGGAAGAGAGGCACAGCTTTGGGTGGAGCGAGTGCACCCTCTGCTGTTGGCATTGTGGAACCGCAGCAGTGGCTGCGCTGGGAGAGCGCCCTGGTGTCCCTGGCAGGGGACAGGACTCTGATCCTCCCTTCACTGCTGTCCAAACAAGGGAACAGGGAATGCACTTAGGCTCCTAGACACAATTTAGGGAAATATACATATTATAATTTTTGCGCATTTTAAATGAGATAGCGCCTGTTTCAACAGCTGGTTCTCAGAACAGAGATTATGTCCCTTTAATGAATGTAAATACGCACTTGTCCTTGGGTTAAAGGACTTGAGAATCATGGATCTTAGCCTTCCTGCAGGGCAGCTGCCTTTTTCCCCTCATGTCTCACCCAGTATTGCCACTCAGTGAGGACATGGAGACCCAGAGTGGGTGGACTCTCTCCCCGGGGCGGCTGGTTGTCCAGAGAGTCGGGAGTAGAGCCAGGTCTGTTTCTCCACCCTGGTCGCTCTCCTGTCCCATTTGTCCCCCAGCACACCCCTCCATGCCATTCCCCCTTTCACCCGACCTCCCACCCTGTCCCATGCACTTGTTCCCTTCACTAGTTCTCATGTGTGCTTTCCACGCTGGCACCGCTGTGGGTGTTCTAGGTAGATTAGCTCCCTTGCCCTCCCAGCAGCTCTACCAGGTACATATGATGCTTCCTATTTGTAGGCAGGGAAACCGAGCCACAGAGCTGCTGAGGAAGTGGTCCGAGATCCACAGCTTGAGCATGGGTTAGCTGGGGGTGGGCCTGGCTCCTGCCACACCCCCGCCCTGCGGGCCCCTTCACCACCAGCCGTCCATCTCACTCTCGGCCTGCACCAGCTGAGCCCTGTTCACAGCTGTGCTGCGGTGGCTGGCATGGAGGTGGCAGAGCCCGGGCAACAGCAGCCTTCGCATGCACAGCCCTCGGGTGGGGGGTAAGGGGGGAGCGGGCTCCCAGGGTGGCTCTGCCCATCCTGCCCTCCTGCTCCACTGCCCATCCAGGAGGGGGATTTCAGTTTGAGGCCTGGCTCTGCGTCCTGCTCCTGGCCTCTTGTCTCTCTCCCTGTCCCTGGGCCTGTTTCTCTCAAACTGTCTTGTCTGGTTCCCTCTGTCCCTATCTAACTGGCTCCCTGTCTCTCCCTGTCTCTGTCTGTCCCTGTTCCTGTCTCGCCCTGATTCTTTCTCTCTGTCTCTCTCTTCCTGTCTCTCTCTGTCTCTTTCCCTGTCTCTTTCTTTTTGTCTCTCCCTGTCTATCTCTGGCTCGCTCTCTCCCTCTCTCCCCCAAGCTCACTTCTTGCCCTCTTCTTCTACCCTGTCACCCCCTGCTGACAGCACCCACCTGTCACCCTCCAGTCTTGTCCCTCCTGTACCCTGTCTCTATGAGCTGACTGGATGTGTGGACGGCTGACCTCATGTCCAGCTAGAGCTTCCCCATGTACCGTCAGCTGTCCTGAAGTGCAGCTGGGGGAGACCTTGGCTCCAGGCTCCACTCATCTGGGTCTGCACGGAAGCCAGGAATGGGGACGTAGGTGCAGGCAGAGCCCTCGGCTTCAGGGTAGAGCTGGGGGCACAGCTGGATGGTACCCCCTCCACCCCACTTTTTGAGCCCTGTGCACGTTCCAGGGTGAGATTTAGGAGGGTAGTGGGCTACTGCAGACAAGGTGTACCCCGAGGCCATCCATGTCCTCACCTGTCAGTCAGAGGGTTAGACTCTGTGGGTCCTGAGGTCTGGACCAACTCATCCACTCTGGGACCCTAAGGGGATCCCAGCTCTCACCACGGGGCCTCGGCCCAGCCCCTGTGGGACAGTGGAAATGGACCTAGGGTGAGGAGGGCCATTCTGGGCTGGGGCAGGTACACCCAGCTGGGGTTAAGTGGATTCCCATCCCCGGCCTGTCTTCTCATCTGTTGTTGGCCCTCAGGCCTACCAACATCCCAGACTTTGGAGGGGAACATGTGGTCACAGATGTGGAATCGCTCAGCCGAGACACAGAGCAGAGGTTGCTGACCTCACTCTGACTCCAAATGTCATTTTGTGAGAGGCCACAGAGTTAATGTATGACAGTGCTTGAAAACAGAAATGTGCACGTAGTGCCCCAGAATTTGTAAACAATTTCTGGAAGATGGAAAATGTGATGAACTTTGTATGCATGCAAGATTGGGGCACAGCTACAACCCAGGCTGCAGAGCTGGGAGAAGTGCTGGGAAAGCCCCAAGTCCATCAGTCAGCAACTTGGGGAGTGGGCCCTGGGCAGCTGCCAGCTACTTGGAGGCGCCACCCTGCACCTGAGTCAGGAGACTGAGTCAGGCCACCCTTCCCTGGCCCCTGTTTGGGCTGGGTGGTGGGAAGGTCAGTGTTTGTCCCAAGACTAGGAGAGGGAAGCGGTCACCTGCCATCTCTAGAAGGGATAGGAACAATCACAGAGAGCTGCTGCGCCCCTGGCAGAGGCCCACCACGCGACCCTGCCTCCCCCAGTGGTGGGCTGCAGGGGGCAGAGTGGACACGGGCAGGCAGCCACTGTAACACACAATGAGCACAGCAGAAGTGAGTGGGGAAACGCATCTTCAGCCACTTGACGAGAAACAGTATCCTGAAAGAGAGGCACTGATGTTAGAAAGAAAAAAAAAAGAAAGAACAACTGGGAAATAAAGTTATAGAGAAATTAAATTTCAAAATAATTTTTATGTGTAATCTTCTGGTCATTCAATAAATGTCACCTGGGGTCAATCTGGGCTGGGCCCTGGGGACACAAGGACTAGGGAATGAGCAGACCTCACGTCCTTGTGTGAGTGAGGAGGGCGACAGGCAGCCATGGGAGGGCACAGACACTGAGTTAACCACAGAGAGAGAACACGGGGGCATCCAGGGGGCAGCTGGGAGGACGCTGGGGCTCCTGCCCATCTGCTGCAGCAGTGTTGAGGTATGCCAGCTCATCACTTATCATAGTACTTTTGAAGAGGGGCTGTTCTAGTAAACAGAGCTGTCTCAGAGATGTGACATGACACACCCAAGATCCCACAGCTCCTGAGCGATTGCCTGGTTCACCCACGTGTAAGCAGGTGGACATGCTGGTGAGGGTCACCGTGGGCCAGCAATGCGTTCTCGGGTCTGGTCCAAGCACTGGGAACATAAATGTTCACACACCTTTACTGAGTAAATGAATGAGACATAAAATACACCTGCAATTTTGTAAACTTCATTACGACCCTCACTCAGACAAGACTCTGTCTGACCCCCATGGAGACCCAGGAGATGAAGCTCTGGTGTGGCTCCATGGAGGCCACGTGGCTATCCTCGGTCACAGATTCAAAAAATGAAAAGCAGAGGTAAGACTCGGGGTTTTTTGACCTTTGACCCACGTTCCTTGGCCCACAGCACCTGTCCGCTGCAAGGGCTGCTGTGTGTGTGTGACCAGACTGCTGCATTCAGAGGTGCCCTCCCTCTCCGTGACGGTGACCTTGGCGATGTGCAGCTGGCTCCTCCCTGGGGGTCACTTCCTCCTCCTTCATTTCTTCATTCTACTTCTTTTGTCAGGGGGAGCGAGGCCTGGATGGATTCCCCGGGAAGCCTGGGCAGACAGGAGAGCAGGTAGGTGGGCTGGACCCGGCACAAAGCTCTGTCGGCCTCAGCACCTGGGCTGCTGCTTGCTCCACTGGAGGCTCTGGGGCTCGGTGACTAGACCCCGGGGTGTGCGGCCGCACGCTGACCCCACCTAGGCAGAGTGCCAAGGGTCCTGGGGCCACACTTTTCAATCCATTTCACATCCAAAATATGACATGCCACCATCAGCGTAGAGGCTGGGGACGATGTGCACGCATAGTCCACAGAGTGAAAGATTAGTTGACGACCCAAGTGCTAACTAATAAGGAGCAAATGGAATAATCAGGACACTTTGAATTGGGCAGTGATGTGACGCTGAGGAATTCATGGAGACAGTCTCAGCCGGCTGGTAGGGACGGTCCGTACGTCACTTTGTCAAGTGGAAAGCAAAGTATAGAACGGTGTGGAGAGAAACGTGTTCATGATTTATAGAGACATGGGCCCTCTCTGGAAGGATAAAAAAGAAACCAAGCTCCCTGCTAGACTTCCCATGGAAGGAGTTTTCGGTGACTGGTGGATTTTACACACTTAAATTTTGAGCCACATAGATGTATGATCTATTCCAAAAGCAACTAAATTTAAATATTTAGAGGGTTAAAATGAAAATAAAACTAAAATCATATCCATTTTAAAGATAATTTAATATCCATATTAAAGACAATTAGGAAAACACTTGTAATTTAGCATATCAGTCAATAAATGTATATATTGTCATAGATAAAGTATATAAATTATATCAATATAAATTAATAATGGATTTCTTTAGTTAAAATATTAATATAAGTCTAGTTATTAGTTTATATTATATAAGCCAATTACATTAACCCATTTAAATATTAATATAAGCTAAGTTGATAGCCAATCCCATCTCCCGGTAATAATACCTGGATTTCTATCTCTTGTCATTTAACACATTGCAAGCACACTATTTTATATCTTGCCTTTTCTTCCTCAACATTATATCATACACATGTAACTTTTTCCTTAAATATTCACCAAAGATGTGACTCAAATGATCTGTGTTCTATGGTGTGACTGCACCACAGCTAATTAACACGTTGTCCCTGTGTGGGGCCAGCGCTGGGCAGCAGAAATACCCACTGGTGATGTCCAGGAGGGGAGGGGAGCTCTTCCCAGGAGAGTGTCCCAGTGTTACGGGGGGGCTGCTGGGAGGGTCTGCCACGATGGGCACGTAGGGCTGTCAGGCCTTTGCTGTTTGAAGAGAGTACAGAGTGCTTGTGCTCTCTGCACATATTGTGCACATATCTGCACATGTATCTTTAGGATGAATCGTATAAATAATCGCTGTGTTGATGGGGTGCGCAGAGCCCTGAGCTCCTGTGTGGAGGCTGTGGTGGGGGTCCCGAAACCATCCTAGTGTCCTGCTCCTGAAAGAGCTCAGGATTCTCAGCTTCCCCTTAGACGCTCTTGGAAAGCTTCCATACAGGACATTAGCGAGCAGGAGGGACATGTCCTTGGTATCCCCTGTGCCAGCTTTCGGGGGTCTTGGCTTCTCTGTAGCAGAATCCGGGCAGCCCTTTTCCTCCTCCCGGGAGCCTGGAGCCTCACTAGTGCTCAGCACCCAGGGACCTCCAGAGCTCTGTCAAGCTGCCTTCTGCATGTCCTGGGCCAGGCAGGTGTCAGGCGTCCACTGCTCCTGTCTCTTTGAGCCCTCACATCCCTGGAGAAAGGGAACTTTGCTTCTCCTGAATGTATCACTCATGAGGCAAGCCCAGCAAGATTCCAAAGGGGGAAATGGAGATGTGGAGCTGAGCTTAGCGGAGGAAGAACTGCTGAGTCGAGAGCACAGTCAGCAGTCTGGTCTCCGGGGACCCTGCAGATGCCCTCTGACCACCTCCTCCTCCTCCTCCAGCCCACCACTGTGCCCCCAGAGCCTGCCCTAACCCACCTTCCCCTTCTTTCCTCCAGGGACGGCCTGGCCCTCCTGGCACCGCAGGGCCTCAGGGACAGAAGGTAAGTACCACATGGGGCTACACACAGCTCTGGATTCTGGACAGGTGCAGGACTGTCCATCTCAACAGGGAGAGGGGTCTGGGCTGCAGTTCTGGGAACAAAGTCTGCACGAAGTGTGGGAGTTGGGGGTCAGGAGCTCAGACATTTCTGCTTATCATATTTAAATTTTTTTCTACCTCTAGGGATAAAAATCCATTAAAAAACAGAAAGAATTCCTATTATATAATATTCAGATGTATTTAAAATCTTATGGGACTTAAAATGCTTTTTAGACTAAGGAAGGCTATGAATAAATACAAAAAATAATCTCATGAAAACTCTTTTTTCTCTTCTTTCTCCTTCTCTTGCCTGTAACATTTTACACATTCTTTTTATCAGACTATGAGTCTTGAAATGTACTAGGTATTTAATAAACAAAAAATAGAAGCTACATTTTATCCTCCTGGTCATCCATTTTAGAACATCTTTCAACAAGACTTAACTAACAAAATGTGCTGCTTAGAATTTCTGTATCTCAACGGAAATAACTGCATGTAAAAACTCTTTGCCAATTGTGAAGCACTTATGAAGATGCTCATGAAAATAATGACCTTCCTCGGTGTGCAGGTGACAGAGAGAGAGCAAGAGAAGGTGTGATGTTTATTCCAGACTGCAGGGGGAGTGAGAGGAGACTCTGCCTGTGTTTGAGTACAAGAGAGTGACATTCTTCCCGGTCTGTAGACAGGCCTGTGGGAAGGAGCCCCGCAGAGATGGGTGAGACCCAGCAGAATCACTTCTGCTTTAGCTCGCTGCGGGGTTTAGGTGAAGGCCATCGTCTGATTCGGACTAGTTCCCAGCATATGCTCAAAACAAACTAAAGGGCTGCTCTGCCTCTTTGTAGAAGCAGACGGGACATATGTTATAAATAAATAAATAGTCCAGGTCAACATAAACAAACCTCGGCGTAGGGATGTAGATTGGAGAATGCTGACATCCTCCACACTCACTGTCACTCAGGCTGCAGTCCTAGCTGAGATAATTACCGTTCCCCCTCTTTCTAAGTATTTTTAGAATCGAGAGGTACATTGTTATATTATCCAGGTGTCAGGATTTTAATATCTTCCTGTGGTTGCTTGAGAGGGACTGCTAAATCCTAAAATAGGTAGTTTTTTTCAAGTCACTAAGGGGGAATGATCCTGAAGTTTGGATCTAGGCGATGAGTCTGTCTTGGTTCCATCCTTCCTTGCACTCGTGTGTGTGTGTGTGTGTGTGTGTGTGTGTGTGTGCGCGCATGTGTGCGTGCCTGTGTGTGCACATGTTATAAATTCCAACCACCCACCTCTTTTATAGATCTGGTTTTGCCCCTTGCATTTGGGAAACTGCTGAGTCATCACTGGGTCTGCTAAACACGGCAGGAGTGGGAGGGCAAGGCCAAAGGTTGAGGCATGATGTGGGGGTTTTCTTTGGAATTATTAAGAAACCCAGTGAGGCTCAGGTGATATGCTGCCTCTCATCTCATTCCGAGACAGCATCACTGAGACAGATCTTAGGAGGTATACAACTTGAGAAAGTCATTGAAGCCACAGAGATGATCTTTTGAAACTTGCTGCAGTTGAGAGATGTCCTCCAAAGGCCCTGCAGTGGATTTGATTCCAGGCCCAGGCCAAAGAGTTATCATATGTATATCTTTCTGTCTATCCAATGATCTACTGCATATTTGATCATCAGGGAGACATTTTTTATGCCACAGTGAACGTTTTAATGGATTGCCTCCATGGTTGTATTTGTCAGCCATGCTGTGTAACAAATCATTCCAATGCTTAGCAGTTTGAAGAAGCAATCATTTATGATTTCATTTAGTGTCTGAGGGTGGGAGTCCAGGAACAGCCTGGCTGGATTATTCTGGCGTGGGGTCTCTCCTGAGGTTCAGTTTGTCAGGTGTGGTATAGTTATCACAAGGGACCCTGGGCCTGGAGAAGCCCCTTCCAAGCTCATTCACAGGGTCACTGGCAAGAGACTCTCCTGCCTCCTTCCCTGGGCTCCTGCAGAGTGCAGCTCTCAAGAGTGGGAATTGCTTCCCCCACAATGAGCAGTGAGTGATCCAAGGCTGAGGGGGAGGGGGCCACAGTAGAAGCCACAGTCATGTGTATACTCTGGAAGTCACATTCCAGCATTTCTGCTGTCACTGTGGTCACAGAAGGGGACACTAGTAAGTGTGGGAAGTCACCACACAGGACATTGCTAGCAGGAAGCAGGAACTTCTGGGACAGTGGTAGAGGCTGGTTACTGCTGGGCTGAGAGTGGTCACTGCAAAAGCGTGTCACCCATATGGTGTAAATCTCCTGGTTTTGTGACTTTACTAAATGTTCTCCTTGAACAAGCCACTAAACATTTCTGTCCCTCAGGTTCCTCATCTTTAGGACGGGCAAGATGGTATCATGGGGAAAAGGGTTAATCCATGTCGAGTCCCTAAAGAAAGGCCTGGGAGACAGAAACTGCCCAGTACAGCTTAGACTGTCCTCTACCAATCACGCTACCAAAATACCAGTGACGTTTGTGGGAGTGGAGGGGAGCTACCCTGCACCGCTGAGTGAGCTACTGAGGAACGCTCGTTCGCAGAGATAGGCATCCAACTGGGCTCTGAGTGCTGACAGTTTTCTTGCATTCATGACATGGAAATGCCCAGAGAGAACAGAAGCTGAACAATGCAGGTGTGCACATGTGCATGGGTGTACAGCACGTACCCAGCTGTGTGTACATGCGTGGGTAGTGGCATCCTGGAGAAAGTGAAGTGGCATTATGGTATGTGTATATACTCAATTATTATATCTGAGAAACATTAAGAAAAATTGGTACTCAGTATTTGACATAAAAACATGATTAATGTGATTAAAACCAACCAACCAACCAACCAACCAACCAACAAACAAACATTGGTATTATGAGAAGTGTGATGATTTTTCCAAGTCTTGGGCAGGGATGGGAGACAGTGGATTTGGGAAGACACATTTGAATGTGTCAGTTTTGGCATCAGAGAAAACATCCTTTGTCTGTGAGATATAATCCCTGATGGCAGGTGGGTCCTGAGTCTTCCTTTCTTACCCCTCCTCAGCCTGACAATGTAATAGTCGCTGTCATATTTATTCAGTAAATCACTTGTACGTTTGCCAGCTTATTCAGTGACAGTTTTGAATCCTCCTGCTCCCCAAGATAGGCTCTAGGTAAAAGGAAAATGTGTTCTCCAGCCGTATAGGTACACATTGGTTGCAAATCGTTGGAGCACGGAGCAGGACATAGTCCCCTGGGAGGCAGTGCGCAGCAGAGGACGGGGGCACTGAGTTACCATGTTGAAACCTTCATTATTTCTGTGCAGGGTGACGTGGGGCCTGTTGGACCTCCTGGAGTACCGGGTTCTGTGGTGAGTCACCAGCGGTCAGGACCTCAGACTCCTGTGCTGATAGGAGGGGGCTGTGGAGTGAGTCCATACCTCTAAGGACAGGGCAGGACCCTTGTAATGATATAACTTGGAGAGAAGGCAATCTTCCAGCATGCTGTGTGAACCCTCTTAACAGAGCTGGGACCACCATCGGGAAAATGCCCAAACCTTTGCTAATGCCTGTTTTTCTCTCAGGTGCAGAGAGAAGGCCTGAAGGGAGAACAGGTAAGGGGAGTGCAGGTCCCCCCAGGGTAGGGGCTGGGGGGACAGCAGAAGGGCGGCTGAGCTCAGAGGGATCCTCACAGAGATTCTCGGGTGGGCTTTCTGCCAGGCGTGCAAATGCCCTCACCCACACCCCCAAGTCCTGTTGGGAATTCAGGGAGTAAACTCTGAGTCAGGGAAGGACCATGGGTAGTGGTGGCCTTGGTTGTATGTTGGGGGAGTCATGGCTAACATGTGTCTGGTTTGTGTTACCAGGGAGCTCCGGGACCCAGAGGTCACCAGGGCCCACCTGGGCCTCCAGGAGCTCCGGTAAGCCATCCCTCCCCAGTCCAGCGTTTGCTCTAGACACCTCTGGGTCTGGACAGTAATATTCATTCCAATCACTGAGCATTCTGTTATGTCAGATGCCTTCACGTCACCCAGAGGGGTCGGTGCCATCGTGACTGTAACTTACCTGGGGAAGCTGAGCCTTGAAGAGGTAAAATGGCCACAGACCAGTCCCCAAGTGTGTAGCCAGGCCTGAAGCCCGGGCCGCTTCATGGGCCATTACGGGTTTTCCAGGTGTTCAGTCTAGTGTTTTAGTTTCCTTTCAGATAAAGCAGAATAGAAAACATCGGGCACTTAAAATACCAATTGAATCACTTCCAAGGCACGTTTACTTCCCGGTTTCTGATTGAGTTTGACTTTGCAGTGGTTCAGAACACTTCAGCCCTGGGTTTCTGCCTCTGTTAAGAATTTAATGGTGTGTAAATAACCATTTGGAAAGAGGCCATCCCAGGAGCCCTGTGATCATTTTGTGACATGCGCCCATGAATGAGGATGGGGTAAGCTCTGTGCGAATCTGTGCATTTACCTGGCTTCTCCTGGCCTTGTGCTGTTGCTTCTTTCAAGTTAATAGACATTATTGAAGGAAATAAAAGAACTCTATTTGTGAATATCCATATAGCAGATGCCTATTAAGCTGTCAAGCATCACTCCTTATTAGGATAAATGTATATAGTTTAGCTGGGATAAAACTGGAAGGAAGTTAGATGAGATTTAATTTCATTATCATTAGAACAGTTTTATGTCAAATATTTTGGATCAGAAAAGCCACCTTCTCTCTTTATAACAATTCCATGGCTCAGTTTCTAGAGCTGTTAAGGAGTTTAAAGAAGATAATGAAGGTCATGTGATGCTCTTAATATTTTGTGCCCTGTGCATGGTCCATTATTGGCAAGTATTGAGTGTTTGTACTACATTATGTTTTCTTATGAAAACATATGCATATTAAGTCTGCAACAGCAAAACTGTTACTTTCCACCTTTTATCAGTGCAGATCTGGTTGACAAGGAACATTGAGTGGTTTGCACCAGGTCACACAGCTACTGAGAAGCAAAACTGAACTTGGATCAGGTCTGCCGACTATGTAGCCCACACCACTTTCCTCACTGAGTGCACAATGCAGGGATCCTTCCCCTAAGATGCAAAAAAGAGAAAAGACTGGGGTGGTGCCTGTGGCTCAAAGGAGTAGGGCGCTGGCCCCATATGCTGGAGGTGGCGGGTTTAAACCCAGCCCCGACCAAAAAAAAAACTGCTTTATGACGCCCACTATGGCTGCTGAGCCCTGTGTACACGGGCAGCAGCCCTCTTGGACCCTGCTGGGATGGGGATATGTGGGTAGACCTCACCTATTTTATGCAGATTTTGTTACGGTAAATGAAGGAGGGAGAGAAGGAAGAAACCACCAACCTTTGTGACCAGCAAAATGTTAAGGCTGAAGATAGCGGAGGTGGAATAGCACGTGTACCCATCTCAGACTCTAACAAAGAGGCGTGCAACAGGGGAATAATTGCCATGTCCAGCCGACTAGTGGGAATTCCCGGCCCGCATCCCTTCCAGGGTACTTTTATGCAGGGCTCAGGGAGAGTCTGGGGCCTCCCTATACCTAAGCAGCTGAATCCCACCACTGTCCTGCCTGATGGAGCTGTCCGTGGTTCTGCTGGCGTCCTTTGGGCTGGACACTCTCCATGGACTGGGATTTAGTATGGTGTAGAGTGTTGGCCATAAGATCCCCTTGGGCATATTTCCGAAAGCAAGCAGCCTGGCGAATGGCTTGCTACAAGGGAAATAGTAATGAGAAGTCTAAGATGGTAAGATCCTCACTCATGACCACGTTCCTGTCTCTAAATCCACAGGGTGGGGAACTTAGCATAGGCCTGTAGCAGGATGGCCCCACAACAGGGATCGGGGGGGCCTGAAGGTGGAGACTGGCTGTGTTTTGAGCTTAGAGACAGGGCTGTGGAAGTTGCTGGTATTAGCAGACAGAACATCTGGATTCGTGTCCCAATTTGTTCAAGTAATTTTGAGGCTTTGGTGACATTACTTAATCTCTCTGATGGTCATTTGACTCATCCCCAAGGTTGGAAATTGTCACTGTCATCATTGTCATGGAGGTTAAATGCTCTAAACTCCGAAGCTTTGCTCTGTGAAGCTTATTAAGGCCAGCACTGATACTGACTGTCATTTCCATCTTCTTCTGAGCCCCAGAAGCATTCTGGAATCTTCCGCAGGGGAGTTGCTCCCTCCATATTCATTGGATTGAATTGAATTGAGAAGTTGGCTTTGGTGACTTCTGTCAAGAATGGAAAATTTTGAGTTTGTGTTCAGCAGTCCCCAGGAGAGAAAAATAAATCTCATTCTCTAAATGGAAATAGCGTACAGCATTCTGCATCCAAATGTTGGCATTGTTCGTCCTGTCCCCAGGATGAAACAGGCTCTGGTGGAGCCACTGTGGGATGAGCTGGGCAGATCAAGGCCAGGTGTTTCTTGATGCTTAAAGAAGACTCAAGCCTGTCAGGCCTTCCCTCACTGTGTGTCGTGAGCTCAAGAGAATGTCCTGTGAGGGAGGGAGAGCCACACCTCATTACTACAGTTTGTGCATTCATTTCTTCTTTATGTGGCATTATTAAGAGAAATGGCCTTGAACATAAATGTAGCTTGGTCACTTAAAGTTATGAAGAATTTGGCAATAGTAGCAATTAGTATATGATATTTATTGAAGATGAGGAAACTGAAGTGCAGGGATTTAAGAGATTTAAAGAAGATAATTTCAATTACACAGGGGGCATTGGTGCAGAGAGGGGTCATGCTGACCTAAGTTAAATTGTGTCCCCGTCCCCCTTGCATCTGCTCATGACCTGGGACGAGTCGATTGGCATTGCTGGACTTTAGTTTTCTCCTCTCTGCCTGGGGGTCATGCATCAAAAGCCACCTGGAAGTGGCCGCAGAGCTGCAGCCAGAGTTGAGGGCTTCAGTTTCGCTCACATTCCAGGCCTCCTTCTGGGGTAGAGGGCAGGTGCTGGTCAGAGGTTTGGTATCAATTCTTCAGGGGTCCTCAAGGCTGCTCAGAACGTGGGGTGTGACCCCGTGGCAGAGAGGAGGTCACTCAAGGACACCAACACCAAGGGACTTGTCCCAGGTCATGAGCAGATACGAGGCAGGTTGAGGGGAACATGATTTGATTTACGTCAGCATGACCCCTCCCTACACCTCAGAAGCCCCTTGTTTAATTGAAATTGAACCTTGCTGGGAGATTTCATGTATCTGTCCAGACTATCACTGTTTCCCAAGAGTCGGATAACCCACGTCTTTAAGCTACGGGGAAAGGACACTGGGCTTAGAATTAAAGACACTGGATTCTGGACAGTTCTTCTCTAGGTGCCTTCCACAAACCATAAACAAGCTCACTGGTCCTTACTGTGCTCATGCGTAAAGTGTGACCAGTGTCACCCTAATTAGATCAGGTAGGCATACATGTTTTAAGGTGCTGCAGATTTGAGGGATGCTATTCCCTCCTGATCTTCCAGTTGACCTACTGGCATAGGGTGGAGTTGCCCTATCCAGTGAGAGTGAGACATGAAGACATGACCTGTGCTGTTGAGCGCTGCAGTGACCATTCTCTCTCTCCACCCCTCATTCTCCTTCTCTTTTTCCTAAAGGGTCTCATGGGCCCGGAGGGCAGGGATGGACCTCCTGGTTCGCAAGGTCTCCGAGTAAGTAAACAGTCTTTTCCTTCTGATGCCTTAACTCATCCCCATGGGTCACGTTTTATAAGGTTATACAAAGAAGATGGTGCTAATTTTAGGGGATTGGAATGGATATTATAAGTAGAGCAAAGGGTTAGATTTTGTTCATCAAATGTGGCTGAGGCCCTGCCTTGAGTTGGCCCCTGGGACACAGACACAGGTGTGTTGTCTATCCGGAGTTGCAGACATAGTGACAGGGCACCAGGTGATCAGAGCCTCGGAGGGGGGCTACCAACAGGTGATCAGGGCCCCGGAGGAGGGGTACCCGCTGGTGATCAGGGCCCCGGAGGAGGGGTACCCGCAGGTGATCAGGGCCCCGGAGGAGGGGTACCCGCAGGTGATCAGGGCCCCGGAGGAGGGGTACCCGCAGGTGATCAGGGCCCCGGAGGAGGGGTACCCGCTGGTGATCAGGGCCCCGGAGGAGGGCTGAGCTGAGGGAACATAAGGAAGGAGCACGTGACCCAGCCCAGGGGGCAGCTAGGGTTTCTTGAAGGAAGTGACATTTGAGTCAAGTCTTAAGACAGGAGTGAGAGAAAATTGGGGGGAAAGCACAACTATCTGCAGGTAAACGTCCGTGCTGTTTGGAATGTCATAATATCTCATAGTGTTCCATTTAAGGTCATTCAATTTGCCAACTGTCTTATTAACAAGATTCAGCACACCTTTGTGTACAATTCAGCAGCGTGTGCAGCTCCTGCTGTGATGTCACCCAGTGTAACAAGGGAAGGTGGAGGCAAACCTGGGGAGATGGCTCCTGGATGCCCCACAGAAACAGGCTGGGCCCAGACGCAACGCCAGGTGCAGCCCCCCCAGTGTGCCTGGTGCCAAGTAGGGAGGCAGCTCCCATCTGTTTAACTGTGACCCAGGACTATCCAAGGGAGAGGTGGGCAGCTCCAGGGACTAGAGAGCTTCCTGCCCCTGGAGGGTCCCATTCAAAGCCCAGGTGGCCACTAACAAGTGGGTGGGGTGGGGGTCTGGGCACCTGGCCAAGGCAGCCCCGGTCGATTTGTGGCTTCTTTTAGCCTGGAGAATCTGTCACTTGGTGAAGTAAATAGTGTCACATATTTCACTCAACACAGACTCCAACCTGTCGTCACTCACACCTGAACTCCCATCTTTGCTTTTCAAACAACTCTGCCTCCTATGACCATCTTGAAGCCTCAGATTCCCTGAGGAACTTACTTTGAAGGCCGGTGAGGTGGGGATAGGTGTCACGAAGGCACTTTAAGTGAGAGAAGATCTCTTGTCCCGGCTGCCTGTGTGGCATCCCCAGCCCTGACCTCCGTTTCCCTGTCAGTTAAATGAGAAGGTGGCTCCAAGCCAGGTTACCTTCTCCTCTGTGTAGTGGGGGGACCCCGACTTGGAAAGGAGCAGCAGCTGTGTGACCGTGCTGTGTGACAGTCATGTGGCTGTCATGGCTCTCACTCTCCCCACCTGCTACTTCACAGTTGTAAGAGAAAACAGCACTCCCTGTACATCCGTGTAGTTGATATTTGCATGAACTTCCCTTTGCATTCAACTGTATTATTATTTTTTATTTCAGGTTAATGTCAGGGTACAAACAAGCAAATCAGGATATTTGAATTTGTTAGGTAGAGTCCCTCTTATAGTCATGATCTGCACCCAAAAGGTGTGCCGTACACCCTACACTGTGCCCATTCAGTGGGAGCACCCCAAACCCTTCCTCCCACCTCCCTCGTTCCCCTCCCTCCAGCTTGACTTGAAATGAATTTTTCTCCTATGTGGGCATGAATTAGATCATCTACTGATTTAATATTAGTATTGAGTACATTGGATATTTGCTTTTCCATTCTTTGATGCTTTACTGAAGAGAATGCATTTCAATTCCACCCAAGTTAATACAAAAGAAGTCACCATCTTTTTTTATATGGCTGCATAGTATTTTATGGTCTACAGATGCCACAATTTGTAAATTCATTACTGGGCTGATGGGTATTTAGGTCATTTCCACATCTTGGTGATTGTAAATTGAGCTGCAATAAATAGTCTAGTGCAGATGACCTTATGATAAAATGGGTTTTTTTCTTCTGGTGGGATTACAGGGTCAAATGGGAGATCTAATTTGAGATCTTTGAGGATTCTCCATACTTCTTTCTAAAGAGGCTGTATTAGTTTGCAGTCCCACCCACAGTGTAAAGTGTTCCCCTCTCTCCACATTTGTGTTAAATGCTACGTCGTTATCTGATTTACTGTTATTAATCAGGGGAGGGAATGGCTGGCCTGGAGCTTGCTGGTCAGGCCCACACTGTCTTGGAACTGACTTCCTGGGTATGCTTTCCATGCATGGCTGTTGGCATCATCAGAAACACTTTTCACTCTTATGAACAATACCAGCCACCTGTGCCGTGGGGCTTGGCTTGGTCCAAGCTTAACACAACCCAGGAGCCTTGGAAATTGGGCAAATACAGCAGGTGTGGAGATTTGAGGACAGAAACCAGGAGACCCCAAGAAGGAGCAGGGCAGAAGGACTGGGTGGCGCCAGGAATGGAGTCAGGTGGGCAGAGGGTGTGTGCGCTGATGCATCCCAGCTCCCTGGGGCCTCTGAGGAGTCACACCCAGGACTGCCTGCCTCTGGAGCCTGATGTCTCTTCTCCTTCTCTCCTTCCATGTGTCAGTCTGCCCTCAAAGCTCATGTGAGGTTCTTAGGAAGCACAGGGACTCTGGGAAATGCGTTGGGAGATCCATTACGGTCTCAATCACCAGGAGGCTCCCAGTTGACTAAGGGACTCGATGCATGTAAGCAGATGACCCAAATGCCTCAGTGGAGACAGGGGGACCTGGGGTGTTTGGAGGAGGAAGGGAGCTTGGCTGAGGGCAAGTGGAGACTAGGACACCCCAGGGAGCAGGTGGGATCCAAGGTGGCTGAGCAGGAGTGAACCGACGAGAGTCCCGGAGGCAGTCATCAGAGGCGGTGTCCTGCCTCTGCACCTGATTGTGCCCATCTGCTCAGAGCAGGGCCTCTTCTCCAGCCTGGAAGTGCAGCCGTGTGATTAGGCGGCTATGGACACATGGCTTCTGTTCACACTCTGCCAGCACCATGTTGGAATGCTCACACGATCCCTTCTCTTCCTCTGGTCTTTCTCTTATTCTTTCCCATCTTTTCCAATTTTCTTTTACTTGCCCTTCTCACATCCTGCCCCTTCTTTCCTCCCCTTTCTTTCCTTCTATAAATGCATTCATTCAGCAAATATTTCCTCTGCCTCTACTGGGTGCCAAGCATGGCTCTGGCAAGTGAATCCTTCAGGGATAAGGAGGAGGGTCCCTGCCCCCGTGGTGTTTGTACTGTAGGAGGCAGGGGAGAGCAGTAGCATTTGAGCAGGTGGTGCGGGAGGGCCCACTGGGAAAGCCACTCTTAATCCAGCTCTCAAGAGGCCGGGAGCTAGAGGGGCTTGGGGGTGGGGAAGAGCCCAGCAGGTGGAGGAGACCACCAGAGCTGAGGCCCAGGGGCTGGACCAGGCATGGCGTGGTGGGGGCCGGAGATCCCTATCGCTGGAACCAGTCCCGGGGCAGCAGGAGGAGATGAAGTTCCCAGCAGGAGTATGGCCATGGTGTGAGGACTTTAGCTTTTGTTTTGGGGGAAATGTAGAGCTATTGCATGTTTTCAAAAATGTTTGATGATAAAAAATTCTTGTCATGTACAACAGTAGAAAGAATAGTGAGATGAACCCCATGTCCTCAATACCCACTCAGCACGCATCAAGGCATTGAAAACGTGTCTGATTCACACCAACACTGGCATCCACCTGCCGCCGGATTAGCTGAAAGCAATTCCCCCAAATCATCGCAGCGTCTCGTTTCTAAATATTTCAGTATGTTATGTCCAAAAGATAAGGAATTCTAAGAGAACAAACCATAATACCGTTATTCTGCCTGAATCTATAAACTATTTCTTGACATTTCATCAAATATTCATCAAGCACTCGGAATTTTCCCAGCTCATAAATTCTGGGCTGTGGTCTGCTCCCTGTGGGCTGAGCATGCAGCTGTGGCAGGGCCCAGATTACATTCCAAACACGTCCATTCAGCAGGAAGGAGGCCAGTGGGAGCCTCTCACTGGCGTTCAGTGAGCGAGAGCTGGGAGTTTGGCAGGGGTCCTGAGCGCTTGTCTTGGTCCCCATCACGGGCCAGGTAATGGAAATATTGAGATAGAGGCCCAAGTCATGACCTGAGAGGCCCAGCATCTAGCAGAGGAGAGTGAACCATGAGTTACAAGGCAGGTGATGACAAACTCTGGGACAGGGTGCTATGGAGCACCCCAGCTTGTCCTGCCTCTTCTAGTGAATCAATACCCGCTACCCAGTGAGTCTTTGGGGGCCCTGGCCTTCCCATGGTCATCAGCAAGCCCCACTCAGGCTGTGCTGCATCCCGTGGGTGTCTGTGCTTCAGCCTGCCCTGAGGGAGAGTGTGCCCTGCTGGGATGAGCAGCAGCACCTGCTCCATCCTTCTCCAGAAAACCCGAGACAGAATGACTTATTCCAAAAATTATCTCCCTCCTTCCCTCAGCACAACCTGTCATTTCCTCCTCATCAGCTTCAATTGAAACATCACTCAGAGGATTCAGTCTGTCCCTGCTCACATGCAGGCTGTGTAAAGGGAAGACGCAGACAATGACAGCACGCAGGGACCTGCAAATGGAGATGAGGGGCTGTTCTCGGGGTGGGCAAAGGGACCAGGCCCTTTACTTTACAGATTAGCAACAGGCAGACGAGATAATCCCTGGCAAGGTAAATACATTTATTTTGGACAAAGCTGTTATTTTCCTGCAGTGACTGGTGGGTGGGGAGAACTGGAGTTAAACACACCCTGTGCCGTCCTACGGGGCCCATGGAGGGGCCACTCAGCAGGCAGGAGGCGGAGGCGGAGGGCTGCATTTCTCTTCCAAGGCTTTAATTTCATTCTGCTTGTGTGAGTGAGGCTGTGAGGAGGTTGATCAGGGAGCACTGTCACCTAGCTGACGTTGAGAAGTCCTGTAGTTGCATCTGAATCCAGAATGTTCTGGCAGGAGAACCAGCCTGGCTGAAAATCACTGCAGTGCTGGGACCACCCTCGCTGCCCCAAACCTTCAGGAGTCTCTTTTGCAAAACTGTGTCACGCCCTCATCCTCTACCTCAGGATGGAGGGTGGCTGTCTCACACCAACCAATTTTAATTTTCTAGGATAATTACCTGATGTTTTTCTTATTGGAGAATTTGTTTAATTTTGTTTCTCCAGTAGAATGTAAAGTCATGAGAACAAGGGCTTCCCCCCCCCTTTATTCTGTGTCTGCAGCACCCAGAAGAGTCCTTACACCTCTAAGACACAGAACACACAAATATGATGTGATTACACGTAGAAAATGCATCTGCACAGATGCTGTGTGATTATGGCGAGAGTGAGAGGGTCAGACACAACTGTGTAGGGTGAGGCCTACAGAGGACCCAGACCTGGGTGTCTGGTCACCTGGGTTCTGAACGTAGAGGAAATGTCTCATCTGGAGAAGGGAAGGCTGTAGGCCCTTCCTGTGCTGTCACCTTGCTGTGTGGCAGGGGGCCTGGCTGGAATAGCCTAGATACTGCTGTCCTTTGCTCTGGACAATAAAGGAAAAAAAAAAAATGGTTAAAAAAATGCTGCGTTGTGAGACCTTTCAACTTCCTGTAGAGTGTGGAGCATGCAAACTGTAGCATCATCATGGTGAAGGCATTCTCGAGGCTTGCAGTGAGAAGGTTTATGTTCCCAGAGACGCAGTGACCTTCCCAGGGACACTTAGATTTTGCCATTGCTTTTCCTGAAAACCGTGTGTCAGTCTCTGTGGTCCTTTGACCATTTCCTCGTTGTCTTCCGCTGTCTCTTCTCTCTTGTCACCAGATGAGAACTGTCACTTAGGACACCATCCTCAACAAGGTGGCCGTGTCCCCACACGCTGTGGTGTGTTCTCACTGCGGCAGTTGCCTTAAGAACATGTTTTTTTAAATGTAGTCTGTCTTCACGGGCTTGGACTGAGAGCAGGCAGAGAGGAAATAGCGTTGACTGCACAGTCGTTCCCAGCAAGTGCTTCCCTCAGCGACGGTCTGCACTCAGTTCCTCACGCAGTTCTCATGGGCACCCTGTGAGGGGCGGCACTTTCAGTCCCACTCTACTAATGAGGAACCTACGATGTAAAGGTGTAATCTACTGAGTGTCTCCCTGGCTGTCAGCGGTGGGGGCAGGAACTAGCACTGAGGGCTGTCTGTCCCCGTTCTTCCACTGTCTGTGCATTAGTATGGTTTTTGTGTGTGTGCAAAGGCATGCGTGTGCATATGTGTGTGTGTGTCCACATTCACATCAGAGCTCTGACGTGGAAGGTAGCTGCCCTTGCTGTCATTGGTTTGCAGACACCTAGGACCCTTTACGGCTGACCATGCCTGTCCCGTGTAATATATCACATACACTTTGCTTTAATCTCTGGCTTTTCCTTGGAGCTGAGGGTTTCATTATGGCTGAAGGTTCTCAGGCCCAACAGCTCTGATTTCTAGTGGATTTGGAGAAAGAAATATGGGTGGTCATTTTTCCCTGGAAGCTGAGGTTGAATCTGTTCTGCTTTTTCATTTTTAAAGCATTTCCCCTGCCTTTTTCTGCTCCGCCAGGTGGTAATGGTGTTGTTTGGATCCTAGACTGCTGATTGACTCACTCCATGGCGTAGAGCCAGGGTTTATGTCCGGACACCCTAGGTTGTCCCTGCACCCCTGGTTTCAGCTCTAATCAGCAGAAAATAATCGTGTTTGACATTCGGAAGCCTGAAAAACAGGTACTGAGCAAAAGACCACACGGTCTTTAGAATCAGTTGCACGAGCGATCCTTTTGTCTGTTAATGGCCTCTCAGGTGTCTGTGCTAACTCATCCTGGCTGGGGAAGAATTGATGTTCTGAATTTATAGCTCCTCTCCTCTCCATGGACATTCAGGCAACCTTGGAAATACCAGTTCCACTCACTATCCTGGATTCAGAATGGCTTGAAAACTCTGTCCTCATGATAGATTAGAAACACCCAGATACTGTGCTAGGTCAGCACAGCTGAGATGTGGAAGGAGTGTCATAGGAAGAGACAGCGGCATGGGCCGAGCCTTCAAGGCCAGGAGTTCTCAGGGGCATCTGGGGCTGAGCCGAGCAGTCCTTTTGGTCTCTTGCCTAGGGAATGTGAACACTGGACACACAGTAGAAAGGCAGGGTGGGAACATAGGGCTGGCCATCTGCACATGAAACAGCGGAGGCAGTGCGTCTGTGAGAGCCAGAAGGCCCTCTGACTACAGAGATGAAGCTGTTATTACCCTTTCAGAAGGACAGCCTGCTGGGATAGGTTGGCCAGGAGGGTCTGGAGGACAGAGGCCGGGCATGGGAGCAGGGCGGTCTCCCTTTGTCTGTGGCTGCAGGCAGGCAGGCAGGCTTTGGAGGGCACCAGGTGACTCAGGATGTGGGGACAGAGAAGGTGCTGATGCAGATCCTGGGGCCAGCTAGAGAGAGCCTGCCCTGAGCCCCTCTGGGTGACGCTCCTTCATGGGTGTCCATTAAACATCCCGCCTTGCTCGGGGCAGAGGCTGCCTGTGACAGCACTGTGATCACAGATTCCTGGCACTTCTCTGTCCAGTCTCTTGCCACCTTCTTGGTTTTTTTCCCTCCTTTCCAGTCTTCCTCCTCGGTACGTCTGATTCTGTAGGTGTTTTTCTCTGAGTCTCTCTCTTGTCCACCACATGTCTCCTACCACCTCTGAGGTCTGCTCCTTCAGATCAACGATTTAACCCTCCTGACACAGGGGTGCCTCTTGCCCCCGCCTCTCACAGACCCCACACATCCCAGGCAGCATGGCATAGCCTGGGGCACTTGGAGGCTGAGGGTGGAGTCCTGGTAAAGATGGTTTCCTGTCTCAGCACATGTGAGTGCTCATGGGATAGGGGAAAGGAAGAAAGAGGGGAGGGGGGAAGGAAGTGAGAGAGGGAGAGGGAGCTGGGCACTGATGGGAAAGTAGGGGTGTGAGCTCAGCACACAGGGGACAAGCAAGAGTCACCAAGGCCAGAGGCTGACAGGTGCATGAGGGAGGGGGAAGACGCTGTTAAGTTCCTGTAATCTCTCCCACAGACATATTCAGCAAGGGTCATATTGTGTGGGATGTGTCCTTTTTCATTACCATGGGAGGCCTAAGAAGTAGCCGTACGAGTACAGGCTGTAGGACCACACTCATGTGGACGTTGTCTGACTCTGTCACTTAACTAATGCTGCAATGCGACACGCCCCAGCTTTGAACCTCAGTTTGCACCCCACCCTGACGGGATGTGAAAACCTGCCTTCCAGGGGCCTCTCACGGACTAAATTCTCCAAAGGCGAATGATGTGGAAAGAACCAAGAAGCATTTGCCACAAAATAGGTGCTTAAAAAATGTGGGTCAAATCCAAGGTTGTGTTATACTTTTAATTTCTGATTGAAGTGTTTTTATTTAATCAAAATATCACCAGGACATAAACAAAAACTCTGCCTCCTGCCCTCCAGATAACCTCTGCTAAGCAGCCTTTGCCTTGACCCACACACCTCGCCCCTATTAGAAAGGTCGGATGATGACGGGGTCATCCCACAAGGTCGCGCTGCTGTACACGGGGTGTGCACTGCAGCTGGGGTTCTAGTGGGAGAGTGGGAATGGCCCAAGGGGTGCAGATGCATCAAGTCTCATCCTTCTCATGAAAACTGTGTGACCTGAAGGGAGCAGAGTGACTCCACACACCTGGGTAGCTTAAATGGAGACAAGCAAAGTGTGTGTCCAGAACTGAATGGCACGCAGCAGTCTGTGAATATAAAAGGGAGGTGTGTGGGGTGTGTGATGCTTACCTACCAGTGCATAACTATCCTGGAAAGATTAGCCAACATCTGGTAAATTAGTTGCTTCCAAGGAAGGGAGCCGAGTGGCTGAGAGTGGGGTAAGAATTGAATTCCTCCCAGGCATACCCTTTTGTATCTTTGGAATTCAAGCCCATGTGTTGTCAAAAACATCTAAGTCACAGAGCTGGGACCCAGGGCCCAGTCTCCCTGCTCCACTCCTGGGCTGCCCCTCTGCAGGACACTCCCACACAGTCACTAATCAGGCGGCTTGCAAGATCAAGACTGGAATTTCCACCAGGACAGATACTAGGCAATTCTGACAGTGACTGTCTGCCTATTAATTTTGGCTTCTTCTCTTGCACTTAGGGGAAGAAAGGTGACATAGGACCACCTGGAATCCCGGGATTGCTGGGGCCACAGGTAACTACTGTCTCTTAAATTCTCTTCCATAGCAACACCACTTTTCCTGATTAAATGACCAGGTGGCGAGTCTCAGGGTGGTAACTAGCTTCCTGCCAGTCACCTCTGCAAAGCATTAAAAGGCACAGTCAGTGAATTGTCTGTCTGTCCTCCCTGACTCTCTCCCTCCCACTCGTCCCTGGGTGATATGGGCGGAATGACCATCATGTACGGTCCTGGGGGAATTGGGGGCTGGAGGAAGGCTGGCACATGATGATAAGAGTTACGGCACCAGTCTCTCAGGAAAGGGTATTGGTGGGAGGTAGGGTGAGGACGCCAGGATGAGGTGGCTAGGATAGCTTCCCTGGGGAGGTTCACCTGTCCCTGGCAGACACAGCCCAACCAGACAGGCAGGGGCAGAAGGACAAGGGGCCTTCCCTGGGGTGCAGCTCTGCAGAGACTCCAGGCCAGTGGCGCAGCAGGCATGTGGGTGCCCACCGGCACCTGTGTGGCAGGAGCACAAAGCCCTGAGCAGAGTGATGGGAGAACGAGCAGAGTGAGAATCCCGAGGGGCTCGGCCAGCAGGCCTCAACATCAAAAGGGGGCCATCACTGTCCAGGGGCCAAGATACCTACATCGAGTTCGCAGCCTTCCAATACTCTGGGGTGGGGCCAAGTCCCTTCCCCTCTGTGGACCTCAGTCTCCTCATCTGTAATCACACGGGCCTCTGTCCCCAGGTGGGCACTCTGGGACTCCCCCATGGGCCCCTGCCTCTTCCTGCTGCCCCTACCCCCAGCCCCTGCAGCCTCTTAGGCTCAGCTCCAGAGCAGCTCCCAGGGCTGTCCCTGCCCCCACATGGTTCCAGCTGTGCTGTCCCAGTGCCATCCCTGTGGGTCCTGACAACCACCCGGCCAGGTGGGCAGATGCAGGGTGCCTTTTTCCCACACTATGGATGATGCACAGGGGTCCATAGGGCCACCCTCTGCTGAGTGGACACCTGGCTTCAACTGTGTTTCTCTTTCTCCCCAGATGACCTTGGCCTTCAACTCTCTTAGTCCCCCTTATTTGTAAATGCTGCATCAAGGTGCTCCCCCTCCCACTACAGGGGACCACAGTGTGGGGAGAGCAGGGGTGCACCTGCACCCCATGTGGGCGCTTCTGGGCATCCAGCCTTCCCTTCCTTTCCTGCCACGTCACAGCCCCTCGCCCTTCCCACGCCCCAGCCCCACTCCTCAGACCAGCAAATTCGAGGCAATGCTGGGAGGAGGAGACGCACAGTGACAGCCCAAATCCCAGGCTCACCACTTTCCAGCAGTGAGACTAGAATAAGTTCCTCGACCCTTTCAACTTGGGTTTCATTGTGTTAAAAATAATAATAAAAATGAAAAGGAGGGCAGTAGGGTGGGTCGAAGAGAAGCCTGGGACAGTGATGGGAGAAAATGAGGTCCCCAAGGTATAGGGCACACCAGGGAACCAAATGGGGGCTGTGCCTGTTCTGGCCTTGCTGGTGTCAAGCAGATGGTCACAGTGACCCTGGGCTTTTCCGCCTGGTCCTCCCAGGCACTACCTGGGGTGGGCATGCCCTCTCCACACTGGACTCCCTGGGGTGGTGGTCACCCCGCGCATCAAACAGGGGCAGGGAGGCAGCCACCAGGAAGGTGCACACTGCACTTGAGAAGCCAGTTTTTATTGTTTGCTGACATGAAATTGTTAGTGAACGACGGGCACCTTGGCTGCAGTCCGAGATTTCATCTCTACACCTCATTCGGGTCGGGAGACAGCAAAGAATTAGAATGTATGATCCATTGTAATTCACGGTTTTTTAAAGCTGTCACAGTCACTGTGGCATTTTGCTGTTAATGATGAAAAATAGAATGCTTTTTGCCTTTGTTTTATGCTCTTTTGTCTTGGTGAACAGAGCTCATATATTTTAAAATTCATTGTCAATGTAGTTCTATCAAATTATTCTAAAACTATAATATTTTTTCCTACAACTCGTTGTTTGCTACCCTGGAAAATATATTTCCTTCTTTCTTTTTTACCTTTGAAGTCACTTTCATCCAGAAAACCGTTACTGAATGCCAAACATTGGCCTGGGGCTGTAGATAGAAATATTACCAGTCTTTCCATGACGGGGCTTTGCCGCTGATCATGCTCCCTGAAGTATTTGGAGATCTCAGGTGGTTCGGAACCAGACAACAGAGAGTTTACATATTTACTACCTGGCAGCCTGGCTCTCATCTCTGCGTGATGGACTCACAGCTGCATCCTGGCCAGCCTCCCTGAGCTA
This sequence comes from Loris lydekkerianus, assembly GCA_963574355.1. NCBI lineage: Eukaryota > Metazoa > Chordata > Mammalia > Primates > Lorisidae > Loris > Loris lydekkerianus. Next base: position 13,462 of record CAUYPK010155110.1, on the reverse strand, counting down.
AGAGGCCAGTCCCGCAGCCCTCTGCCTTCCCTCTGGGTCACTGTTCCTGATGTTCCCATGGGCCACCTCTCCTGGGCTTGGCCCTGTGTCTCTTACTCACCACCCATGTGTTTGTGCAATGTCCTCTCATCCATTGGTTTATTCCTTTAACAGGCATTTATTAAGTACCCACGGTATATCAAATTCAGTTCTTTGTTCAGGTAGGGTGAGGCCAGCAGGTCAGAGGACAAAGGCCGCTGAAAAGAGCTTGTTACCATAGCTCCCAGAGAAGGGAGCTTTCTGCTTCTGCAGCCTGCATGGGACAGCGTCAGGACTAGGACAATGTGGGCACGAGCCTTTATCGTGTTTTTTCAAGGGAAGGAACAGGAGGGACAGGGTCAGCAGCTGAGCAGATGCAGATTTGGATAGTTTAAAAAATTTCAGTAACTTTGGGCACTAGGGGTGCCTGGTACCTGATCTTGGGGTGACTTAGCCAGTGGAAGACTGCCTACTCTCTTTTGGTGTCTCTTTTTTAAGATGAAAAATTTTACCTGCTGGATCATTTTATAATAAATATAGGCATACTTGTGTGGGGACTCCTGTGTCCGGGCAGCCTTTTCGGAAAGATGACGATCTCGGTCTAGTTTTGCCAAGTGTTTGTGCAAAGGCAGCCTAGCTTGGTGCTGTGCTCCAGATCAAGTCCCTTGAAATTGGAGGCGACATAGGCTTGGGGCTCTGTGCAGAAACCTCCAGAGGTAGACAGGTATGAGGGTCGTGCTAATTTATGCAAGTAATGTCCGTGAACCTTCCAATTCCATCCAACTTCACAGATCTACTCCAATTGAAAATAATTGGTTATTGGGAATAATTATTTTCCTTTTCTTTATTCATGATCACTAGGTTAATCAGTTATTTATGCATTATCATTATACTACTAAGCACTTAAATATTTAGTTACTGTAGTATTAATGTTAATAATACTTGGACTTACTGGTTAATTAATAAGTAGAGTTGTTGCTTAGGTTTTCTCATTAGTAATAATGAAATCAGTCGTATTTTGTTGTTAACAGCCCTATTGGCTAATTTGTTACTTTCATTCTTAATTAGATTAATTTTCTTTTCTTTTTTTTTTTTTTTAAGCTATTTTGTTAATGATTAAAAGAGAAGTGACATTTGTGAAAGCCTCCCATGTTTGGGGCTAGTTCATACCCTCTCTTCAATCAACATGTAACAATCTGACCCTTTTGTTATGGTTGGGGAGATTAAGGCTCTGAGAGGTGAAGTCTATTGTTTTAATTGACTGAGGCAGCATAGGGTCAACGAGGGTCTAAACCAGAGCCCTGTTTTTTCATATAAAATCCTTGTTATCTGTCTCTCTGCCCACAGAATAAGGACTTGCTCACACCACCTTGCAGAGTTCTCGGAAGTGATGTGTCTTGAAACTCTGATGCGCTTATCTGTACAAGGCTAATAATATAATAATGTGTAGAATCTTTGGCTTTCTAGAAGTTTTTTTGTGTTTTGTTGTTTGTTTTTGTTTTGGTGATGGAAGGAAGGTGGAGGAGAGATAAGGGCTTACCAGTTGTTAGAAAACCCAAATGTCATTCAAGTCCATGTAGAAAAGATACAGAACAGGCTTAGCATTGCTTTCCTAAGATTCTGCAGCGGGTCTTCCTGCGTCATTAGGGAGCCTCTCTGAGCACTAACTCAAATGGCTGTTCTGTTCGGGGATTTGTTCTGCTTGATTTTCAGGAGGAAAAAAGGACAGAAAATGGAAGTAATAATTAAACAGTTAATCAGAAGACCAAGAAAGTTGGCCCAATCTCTTGGTAGTTACTAAGCTTTACAGCGGAGTCCTGCAAGGCCAGGGAAGACGCTGAGCAGCCCCTAAGAAAGCTATTACCGTGTTTAGTCTGTTATAAAGTATTCTCTTACCTGGGAAAGCTAGAAGGCTGGTAGAAGCCCCAAGTCAGTGACGACGTGGGTGTCGTGGCCCTCAGATGCGTGCCCAGTGAGCCCTCAGACGTGCCTCTGTCCCTCTCTCTGTCTCTGTCAGCCCTGTGGACTCAGACTTAGCACATCAAGTCTGAACGCATCAGCCCCACAAATCTGAGGAACCTTCTATTTGTATTTAAGGCCTCCTGTCTGAGCGTCTCAGGCTGTGTCCCTGTCATCTTGTTGCCTCTGTCCCCTGTCTGTCTGCAGCCCCACCCCGACCCTGCCCGCTGGCCAGTGCAGGCTGCCTCTTTCTCGCTCTCCTGTGACTGCCCCTTGGTGTCCCCTGGGTGTCTCTCTTGGTCTCTCTTCTTCCCAGATGCCCTCTTAGAAATGTGTCTTTCTAAGTTCGGATCTGCCCGTGTCACTCTGGTACAAGACCTCTGTCATTTCTGTCCCCCCTCAAAGCCAGAGTGTGGTGTTTTCTCCCCCTGTCATCCCTGAGCTACCTGTGCCTGTGCACCGAGTGACGTCCCCACCTTGGCCCAGCCGTTCCATCCACATGAGACACCCTTTCTTCTCTTCTCTCCCATCCACTCAGGCCCTGCTGGGCCCCACCAAGCTCGGCCACCTTCTGAGATGCTCCCCCGCTCTCCTCACCACACTTGAGAGACCAGGAAGCTGCACCTCAGTGAAGTGAACATGCTTGCCATAGCTAGCATGTGGCCGAGAGGGCTTCGGTCGGCTCCCTGGAGGCTGAGAGCTCTCAGGTGCCGCCGGGCCTGTACGCAGGTGGGGAGGCGGGTGCAGTCAGGGTGTCATGGAGCAACATGGATGAAGGCCTGCAGCCGTGTGGAATGCCGGGCACACAGGAGGTGCTGGATTAAGTTTTCTCCCTTTCTTTGGGGGCATGCACAGACATACTTGGCTGTCCTGGCCTGTGGGCTAAAGGGTGATGCTCCTGTTTCTCCCAGAACATGGCCTCTGCCCCACAGACCCTCCTCATGGCTGAACTGAAATAAAAAATCTGGTAAGTTTTTGCCAGACCTGAGGTCTGAGCCACAGGAGCTGTCTGGTAACTAGAGCGAGGCCAGATGGGACCTGAGTACAGCCTCTGCCTGTCCTCGGGGGGCTACAGAAGGGAAAGCATGGCCACAGGGCAGGGTCTGGCAGGAGGGCTGGCCGAGAGTTCTTGCCACAGCCCCCATATGCATCCCAGCCGGATCACAAGTCGGTCCCCTGTAAATGGAAGGGCTGCTGGGACAAATCGCTTTGCTCCATTTAAATATCTCTCCTAACCGTGGTTTCTAGACTTTCTAGCAACTGTTTCCAGCTGCTTTTGCCTCCTTCTTCTCTCTCTGGCAATGGTACTGTAGCTATGAGGTTTAATTGCTCTCATTTCCAGACATACGGAGTCAGACAAGCAGCTGTTAAACCTCTGTGGCGGGTGTGCACAGCATGGAGCCGCTGCTGTGGTCTTACTGGGAAGGTGGGCTCAGGGATCTTCCGACCTGAATTTAAACCCTTAAGTTCTAGTTCTCCTTAATGTACAGAGAGTCTTTTAGGAGACAGCATCATTCAAAGGTGGACACAGGAGGGGTGAGCGCCGTGTCCCAAGTGGGGACTGTGCAGGCGCTTCCCACAGCTGGGGTATGGGTGGGGGGCACTGCATCCCAACGCCAGCTCACTCAGATACGTGAGTCACTATGAAAGTTTTGAGAACACAACAATTAAACAATGTAAAAATCTGTGCAGACAGACATAAATAGAGCCCTCCTAGCAACATGAAGGAGCTGAGCGAGGTGAAATTTGCATGGGTGAATCAGAAAGGATGCTGTCAGCTGGGTTTTTTGGAAGTGAATTAATGGACCATAACACAGTCTGTCTCAAAACTTTTGTAGTGACCCATGTATTAGGCAGTTTTCCTCCAAGTCCTGGTTCCTCATTGTGGAGTGGGATGAACGAGACCTGCCTGCTGTGAGGGGTAGGGGCTCCGGGCGTCAGTGTTTGAAGTCAGGCTCGGGGCGGGTTCCACCACCCTCCCACTGTTACACTTACAGGCCATTTCTTGCTGCAGTGGGTGTGGTATATGGGGGTGGCCTAGGTGACTAATTCCCACACCTGGTGGCTCATCAGAATTACCTGGGACCTCAAAGTCCCTGACTTCTGGGACCTGGCCTGGCCTGTGGGTGGCCTCTAAGTCTACACAGGGGCCTGTCAACCTGTGGGTTAACAGTTTCAGGGGGGCAGCATAGCCCTCCCCCTGGAGAGGATGGCTGTGTGACCTGAGGTGGGGTCCCAACCCTCTCTGGGCCTCAGTGTTGTTTATTGTCAAACAAGGAGGTTCAGTTTCCGCAGATGACCATTAAACACCTATCAACTATAACCTGCTGTGAGACTAATCCCAGCAAACACGGCATGCCAGGGTATTCTCAAGGAGCAGAGGCAGGGAAGGGGGTCAGAGCCCTGGGCAGGTCAGGAGGATGTGACCTGGAATCCCTCTTTTTTTCAAAGAGCACAAACACCCCAGGCCACAGCATTGCTGAGAATGGAAAGAGGCAGGAGAATTAAGGGGTCCCAGATGGCTAGAGAGGGAGAGCCTCAGGATTGGGGAGGCTCCTGGGGTGAGCTGGGGCTGGGGTGCCGGGAGACCCTCGGAGATCACTTTGCAGTCAGTGGGGCTGGGCAGAGCCTCCCTCTGCTCTCTTGCCTCCTGGAGGACCCTAGTGGACCTGCTCAGGGCACCGTAGCCTTGGCCAGGCCAGGCCCTCAGCTGCTCCTGCTGACAGCAAATGTCGCCCAGGAAAGCAGATAATACAGATTGAGCAAGCTCCAGAGAATACCAGGTTCGGGTGCTTGGCAAAGCCCTTTGCGGTGAAGGGTCCCTGCTTGTGCCTCTGTTGACTCACCGGTGCCCCCGGAGGGAGGACGCAGAACAGTTTCCGAACGGGGCCCAGGCGTTTTGTAGTGTTTGGCGTCCTCTGGTGGCCACGCGGTAGCGTTCCTGCTGCAGGCGCTGAGCACCTGCTGGGGCCGAGCCTGGGCAGAGGGAAGAGCTGGCCCTGCCCTGCGGGGTGTGTGGGTCAGATGAGCAGGTGTGCGGTCTCGAGCGTGGAGGAGGGAGACATTCATCCACTTGGGAATTGGGAATTAGAAATGCTCTTAGAACGGTGGAGACATCAAGAAGGGAGGCCGGGAGGACAGGTGCAGAAGCAGGCTGAGTAGACAGAAGTGTTCTGTGCCCCCGGGACGGTGTCGGCAGTGATGGGCAGTGAGGGAGGTGTGAACATGCCTGAAGAAGCCTTACTCCTTAGGAAACTAGAGCCACCAAAGCTGCTTCATCTGTGGAGTGAGTGGATGCTCTGAAATGCCCTGGGGGGTGGGGGTGCTGGTGGGGAGCTATCTATTCCCAGGGCACTGAGTCCGTGCTCCCTCTCAGAGTCCTGTGCTCTGACAGCCAGCTTCGGCTTGTAACTGCCGCCCTGCCTCCTCCAGATGCAGTTGCTTTTCTAAACACTCATGTGGCCAATCCATGGCTTCCTAGGCACTTTAGTTCCTCTGAGACTACACAGGAAGTCTCCAATCCTCATCCTGGCACCTGAGCCTTGACCCTGGTCTGGGCAGCCCATGTTACTCCCACATGGAAATGCTGGCTGTGCCTCAGACCTCAATTCCTGAGCAACGTGGCCTTCACCCTTCACATATGTGGTGCCCCTGCCTTTGTACGTCTGGCCAGTGGGTAGTTTCCTGCCCTGTCTTGGAACTTGGGGGCCACTGTGCTCCTGGGTTTATTCGGTCGCTGCTCCTGGTCTACATGATGACCGTCTGCTGCTTCTCCCCTGCCCACCCTCACTCTCAGTCAGGACCAGAGCTGCCTTAGTCTCTGTTTACTAATGTGCCTTCTTCTGTGGCAGGGTGCTGAGGGTACCCTAAAGTGTAAGCACAGCCATGAATTCGAGTCTAGGTCTGCAGAGAGTCAGCAAGAAGACTTTCACAAGTGCAGATGTCCAGCCCCACCCACCCCATGTCCAAGCCCAGAGTCAGAGAGTCCAGGCTGAGACCCACACTGTTCACTCCCGGTGGTTCAGACACTGGCATCAGCTCTTTGCCAGGCACAACTCATAATTGGGAACCACTGTTGCACAAGATCTTTGTTAAGAGGTTAGCCTGCTGCGCGCACATGTGTTTGCATAAACATATGTATTCACTTTAAATGTTCAAGTATTTTAAATGTAGAGCAGATTAGATGACACAAAGATGGTCATTTACCCATCATCCAAACATGATTCAGGTTAGCATTTTGCAAATTTACTTCAAATCTTTTCTTTTTGCTTTTGTTTCTTTTTGTTTGAAAAAGAAGACGCTACAAATAAAGTTCCCACCTCATCGTCACATACCCTTCCCTGTGTCTCTCTGCACGGCAGCCGTCCCCAGGAGGCTGATTTGGGCACTTCTGTAACCGACTCAATCAATGCTCTTTATTCACAGGGCCCTCCAGGACCACCTGGAGTCCCAGGCCCCCCTGGACCTGGAGGGGCCCCGGTAAGACTGGTGTTGGTTTCTTCCCAAGGGGCATTTAGATGTTGGTTTCATGGCTGATGGGGGTGGGAGCTTCTTTGTTTTGTGTTTTCTCTCCCTGAGTCCAGTGCAAAAGTACAAAGGAGGGCCCCCCATGTGCAGACACCCCCAAGCCTCTGGACTCTTAGAACTAGGGTCCCTTAGATTGGGAGATCTGTACAGCCAATTCAAAGTTTCCACTGGCCGCTTCTGGTGACGTGGTGTAGGACACAGCCTGGGCTGCTCTGTCCAGTGTCTTTTAATAGATTGTGCTCTGGCTTCGAGGCAAAACAGGACACCGGGGCTGGTGACTGTTAGGATTTCGCTGCTTCCATTTTTCAGTGGACACCCGGGACAGTGTCCTAAATTAGGCATAAGGAGCAGAAACCACCCCTGTCCCTGGGTGGGGCTCACTGATCATTAGAAGAGGAGGCGGGCCATAAATACGACAGTGGCCCTGCTGCAAACCAGAGAGGCCATGGGCTTGCCACCCTTACAGGGGCAGCCGCTCTGTGTTTCACAGTGTCTGGAGTGAGGATGGCATGGCAGAGGCCCCATGCCCTTCTCAGAGCCGGAGGCCCAGGCCTATGCAGGGAAGGACTTTGGGCCAATTATCTGGTCTCCAGACAGGTGACACTGACACTTTCCATGTGCTCCCCTTTCAGGGTTTACCTGGAGAGATCGGCTTCTCAGGGAAGCCTGGGCCTCCCGGGCCCGCGGTGAGTATCTCCATGCATCTTCCTGCCCCTGCTCCTGCAGGAATGACGAGGCCCTGGCAGCCGGCCTGGGGACTGCTCTCCCAGAGCTGAGGACTCCTTGGTCAGTGAGAACCAAGGCCCAGCACTCAGCTGGAGTCTTCCTTCTGCGGAAACATCCTTGTTCTCTGCTCTGCCTGCTGAGCTCTTCCCTGTGCATCCTGGGGACACTCTCCCCAGGCCACTGGCCTTGCTCATGTCACCCAAAGACACATTCAAAAGCCCTTGTCTTTGGAGGTGGGGCTGCTTGTCCTTAAGAGCCAACCCAAGAGGACCAGAAGCAAGGTGCAGGGAGGTGCAAGGAAAGGCAGGTGTGGCAGCTTCTGTCGTCATTCTGATTGTGTTCGCTCATGTGTGAAACTGAGAGACCCCCTCCCCCCCGTGTGTGTGTCTCAGGGGACCTTCTCATTTCTTTTAAGTCCATTGAGTGCAGCTCAGCAAACTTTAGTGTCTCCCCAATGGGAGGGGCACAGTTAAGGGCAGGTGTAGCTCCTTGCCGTGGTAGACGCAGCTCTTCAGGGCAGAATGGTGGGGTGGATGGGGAGCACTCTGGTGCCATGTGGCTGAGTCCTGGATGAGCTCCACAGTCGCCCCCAGGGAAGCCTCTGCTTCACTTTCAGAGGCTTCCTTCCCCTAGTTCTCCCTTGGGGAACGTTCCAGTGGGGAAGACCTGGTGAGAGGAGGCCTGTGGAACCCCCGGCACTGATGGAAGATCCAGATAGAGGAGAAGGGTATCAGATGGAAATCCAGGGTTCTGATGTACACTAGGGTGAACTGACTCACGGCCGGAGGAACGTCGCACCACGTGTGCACATTATCACCAACCAGCATTCCTGGGACACACGTCCACTGTGTCATCACCAACAAACATTCCTAGGACACACAGTCAACTGTGTCATCACCAACAAACATTCCTAGGACACACAGTCAACTGCAAGGTCACCCACAAACACTTGATGATAGGGCCATCTGAAAGTTCAAACACACTGAAGTCTCCTGTGAGGGAGGAGGGTTCATCAAAAAGTATTTACATTAGGGTGAACATTCAGAAGAGGGAAGGGTATCACCAGAAGAAGAAAAGATAGTTAGAAGCACTCACAGTCTGTCACAATAAGGGTGCAGCCAGGGAAGGCTGGGAACACAGCTTCTGGCTTCATTCCTTGCTCTTGATCAAGATTGTGCTTTAATGGATCCAAGTGACTTTCTGACCCCACCTCGGTACAAGCCCACCCTTTCAGAGGCCTTAGCTTCCTGGACACCTGCTGTGTGCAGGGGAGCTGTTTTCAATAGTCACCAATCCAGGCTGGAGACCCAGGGAGAAGTGAGTCTTAAATTAGTGGCAGGAAGGGGGCTGTGTCTGTGGCTTAAGGAGTACAGTGCCGGCCCCCTATGCCAGAGGTGGTGGTTTCAAACCCAGCCCCTGCCCAAAACTGCAACAACAACAAAAATTGGTGACAGTAGGTTTTGTGGGTGAAGAATCACCAGGTAAAAAGCACATGAACTTTTGAGTAGTGCTAATAGCTACTAAAGCAAGCGCACATGAGAAATTCTTTTGGGGGAGATGATTTCCTTTGTATCCATGGTGAGTGAGTGTGTGTCAACCTGATGCACCATTTAAGGCCTGGAGAGTGTCTGGAGGTGGGGCCTGGGTTTAACACATTGGCTGCCACTTTAGAGAAAAGCTAAAGCTGCCACACCTGCCTTTCCTTGCACCTCCCTTGGAGACACGGTGTTTTATTAGGTCGAGACTCGTGAGTTACACATGCTTCAGAAGGCCCCAGGCTCAAAACCAGCATAAATTAAATACAACTCACATGACAGTTAATATGTTAAATTCTGTGGGTCCCCAGCGCTCACCCTAGGACCTCATGTAAGCCGCTCAGCCTTTGGAGCCTTCGCCTGCAAAGAGCTGGGTGACAAGTGTCCTGTGGTTGGTAGGGACGGTGGTAGAGGAAGCACCTTGCACTGGAAATGCAGCAGGGACCTCCTCACTGTCGTCACAGGAATAAAAGGCAGTAGTGTTGCCAAACCAGACCAACTGACTGAATTCCTGTGTTTTTGAAGACAAGAAGAAGGAAGGCAGGCCATGGAGGAGACGCAGGTGGCAACCAGATTCTGGAGAGGAGAGGTGGAATGCTGGGGACAGTGTTGCTCCCAGGGCCTCTTGGAAGCTGAGGGTAGAAATGAGGCCATCAGAAGGTGGTTCCAAAGATGTCTTGCGCCCCTGAACCTCAGCCCACCACGCCTGGCCAGGGTACTGAATTAGACACGAACCAGATGGTGATATTTGACTCAATCATAAGAGGATATATGAAGGAAACAGGATCTGACAGGGGCCACGGGCACTCCAGTAGCTCGTGGGCAGTGGACACCCTGAGCCTCCTGGTTTCTGGCCACAAAATCAGCTCCAGGTTTAAAATGACTTAGTGCAACACTTTCCTAACAATGCCCTTTTATTTTCATTTTATTTCTTCTCTCTTGGCCCAGGGACCACCTGGAAAGGATGGGTTGAATGGAGCACCAGGCCTGCCAGGATCCAAGGTTGGTCCTCATGAGCTTGGCATCTGACGGAGCCCAAATCACAGAAGCAAAAGAAATTCTTGATTGTTGGGAATTTTAAAATAAGTCAGTTGCCTGAGCTGTGCAACAGGACTCAGGTGAAATGTTTGGATTACAAGTCGGGTGTGGGAGAGTCTTTATTTCCATTTAAATAACGGGAGAAGGATTTGGAATCCTTGGGCTTTAAAGTTAATCTGTTAAAAATATGTATTATTTTATTTTCAAGGAGGAAAAACTTTTAGATATTCTTACTTAACACACTAAGGGACTTCAATGTTAAAAATATTTGAGTGGGACTTATGCTAGTAGGATTATTAAGGCAAAAGTCAGAAGTTAAATATCATAACACTGAGAAGTAAATAGAGTTTAAATCCTTCAAGTGTACAATTATCTAAGTAGACAACACAGTTTTGCAGATGAATTTTACTTTCACAGGGAACATACACATGCTCACATAGGCTTATCAAAGTCCCTGAAAGATAGCTATTAACGACAACTTCTTAATATTCTAGGAACTTTGCTGTTCTTTACAATAAGCAGACTAAGAAACTCAACTATTTTATGACAAAATATACGATAAATATGGACTTAATTTTATGGGCATTTTCTGTAATTATCCTACATCCTTCTCCCGTCTCTTCCAAGACGAAGGATAAATGGTTTAGGAAGGGAGACTCTAAGTCTCCCAAGAAGAAAAAAGCACCACTTCTGCTAAATTATATTTTTGTAAGTCAACATCAGAGCTGTTGAGTAAGGAGTCCGGGAGGTGAGATGAGCTGCAGTGTGCAGTGACCACGTAGAATTTCAGAATTCCAAACCACCCAAGCACAAGCAGTTCTGTTCCTTACCAATCTAGAACTAGCAGCAGGTGTGTCGAACCGGCCTTGGTGGCTCCCCTAAACTCCACTTTGTGTTCCTTGCAGGGGGAGCCAGGAGGCAGAGGGGAGGATGGCCTGCCTGGAAAGCCTGGCCTCAGGGTATGGACTCCGCCTCTCTCCCACTAAGCTGGTGACTGCCTGTGCATTTGGGGCTGTGTGTGAGTGTCCACTTTTCCTGGGTGGAGTCTGTATGCTGGCACCCGGCAGAAAATAAAAAGGAACATTGCGGGGGGTGGGGGGGGGCATGGACAGGCCCAGGGGCTCTAACCTGGAATGGCAACAGAGGGTGAGGCTGGGACCCCCACCACCTGCAGCACAGAGGAGGCCGGGGAGGCTATGGCTCTGCAGCCTGGAGAGCTCCGTGGCTGGAGGAGGGGTCACTCCTGTGGATCTGTGACCGTCAGAGGTTGTCCTGGTGGGGAGGGAGCAGGGCACAAACATACTGAGCACTCTGGCTGTGTCCTCCTCTCAACTTTGTACCGGCCACCTCCAGTGTTCCCCAATGGCTGAGCCCTCCTTATGGCCAGTGGGTGGAGAAGTGTGAGAAAGAATCTGAGGGAGACACGAGTGGGGAGCCCCGGGTGCCCTGTGGTGGTGACTGTCCCTATGCCCAGGCTCCCTCTGGGGACCGCTGCTTCCCCTGAAGCTGTCCTGATGAGCGGCCTTGCCATGTTTAGCCCTGAGTCACCCCTCAGGTCTGGCCTCGGCTCAAAACAGACTAGGGAGGGCTGGGCTGTGTGCATGTGGTGTGTATGTGCACATGTGTGTGGACCTGCACAGGCTCCTGTGGTTCTGGGGAACGTGTTCTCCACATGGGAGGCTGCGTGGGACGTCTGCTCCTCCCGTCCCTGCCTGCAGGCCTCCCTTTCTCCCAGGGATGAACGATCTAGTCAGTGACTGGGTCTCAGTCATGCTGTGTCTCCCACTGCCCGCCCACAGTCAGGTGCTTCTGTATTCAGCAAGGGCTTCCTGGGTGGGTAGCTCAGGAGTGGCCTGGACTCTGCACAGTGGCAGTGCTGACCTCACAGGAGGGTATGTCTCAGGTCATCTATTTAGTGGCCAGGTGCTTGTGGGCAAATGTCCCCTGTTGTGTCACTTTGCATAACATAGTCATTCTTTAGAAGACAAATTACATACAGCTGAAAAAGCCCAGATTCAGTTGCACTCATGCTGCCTCAAGCACACCTGGGTTTGGGCAAAGTGTGGAGAGAGTACTGCCCAGGGCCACTGCAGAGCTCCAGTTTCCTGGACTCCAGGCACTGAGAGCCCAGCCCCCAACCCTGGGCCCCCTCGTGCTCTTCAAACACAGAGCACTAGAACTGTACCCAGATGACCTGGGCAAGACGTTTGGATCCTTCAGCCACTAGTGACTACTGGAAATAGAACACGTGTAGGTTGAAATGAGAGAAATCCCCAAGGAGGCCCTGAATTTCATCCGATAGTTCTCATAATCGATCACAGTGAGAACAGAACAGATTGTTTCCCTACTGAACAGAAAGTTGAAATGTATCCCGTATAAACCTGGAGGTGGTTGCCACCCTCAGGGACAATCCGTCCACTCACCTTCCAGGGAGGCCTGCAAGCCACAGCTGGGAGCACCTTGGCCAGGGACTCTCAGTGGACAAACCCTTCCAAGCAGAGGGGACAGTTAGGATGAAATGAAGAGTACACGCCACTGAGAATTCAGAGTTTGTTGGAGACACAAAAAAGCTCTACAAAGTTAAGATGAGGCTCGACAGTGGGGGCTGGCAATGGCTCACCACTTCTGCTGCGTGTACCTTACAGCTGCATTTATCCAGTGTGATCTTCCTACTCAATGTCTACTTCACATCTTTACTGGTTCCCATGGGGTGGAAAGCAGGCCAGAAACCGAACTGCATGGTCCCAGCAACCCCCTCTCCACCCTCCTGTGAGTCCTTCAAAGCCGGTGTTCCTGGGGAGCGTCAGAGTCTCCTACCCTGGTCCTGGCGGGCTCTAGAGATAAGATGCTGGTGCAAGATCAACCCCTGTTGTGGAAGGAGGTGATTCTAAAATCCGTCTGGGACATAGCATCATTCACTCTGCAGGAAAGACGGCTGCCTCCACCTACCCTCCCAGGATGCCCTTCCTTAGCCTGCAGGGGTTCCCTCTGCCTTTGATGAGTTCATTCCTATGTTAATCTTCTCTGGCCCCAGCCTGCAGTTTGTTCATTTCTAACTGTTTACTGCAGGGCTGATCCCAGATTTTCAGAGACTTCCTCAGAATAATAGACAGGGCTCATTTTTGCTTTTTAAAGACCCCCTTAGGAGTCTTTTATTTTTGTTTATTATAGAGACAGGGTCTCACTCTGTCACCTAGGCTGGAGTACAGTGGTGTCATCATAGTTCACTGCAACTTCAAACTCCTGGGCTAAAGCTATCCTCCCAACTCAGTTTCCTCCACAGCTAGACCTACAGGCATCTGCCACTGTGCTTGCCTAATTTGTTTTTTTAAGAGATGGAGACTTTTTTTGTTTGTTTGTTTTCATACATTAATTAATTTATATTTTTGTTGTTAAATCATAGCTGTGTACGTTAGTGCAATTGCCTGTACCCATTCTAAGATGCACCATAGATGTGGCCCCACCCATTACCCTCCCTACACCAAAACCTCCCCCCTCCCTTCCCCTTCCTTGGCCCTCTCCCCATAGTCTTGTGCTATAGTTGGGTTATAGCCTTTATGTGAAAGCTATAATTTAGCTTCATAGTAGGGCTGAGTACATTGGATACTTTTTCTTCCATTCCTGAGATACTTTGCTAAGAAGAATATGTTCCAGCTCCA
>CAUYPK010155108.1:0-11434 GCA_963574355.1 Loris lydekkerianus | reverse complement strand
CGTGTTTTGTTCCAAAACTTTCATCTTTTTTATTGCGTTTGGGTGGGGGATTTTGCCCCTCTTTTTTAAAACAAATTTTTTTTTTTTTTTTTTTTTTTTTTTTTTTTCATCTACAACTTTTTCTTCTTTCTAAATGATCTGGCAACTGGTGTGTCTGGTCAGCCATCTTCCCTGATCTCCCCTTGAATCATTTGCTATTTAAAGTGGTGTAATGATCCTGACATCCTCTGCTCTTTGGTGGCCTCCAGTCTTTAAGCAAGGAGTTAGATCTAGGTCCAAATGGTACATATCTTGAAATCAGAGACTTCTAGTCAAGAAAAAGGAAGAAATAGACACCAAGCACCCACAAATAATGTCTACTATAGTAGGAAAATTGAAAACTGTGTTCATTTCATTCATACATATGCATGACTTCCCATTCCATTGGTTTAAATAATGAAGTTTGTAAAAAGATGCGCAATGATTTGTCAAATCTGTAAATGTTTAAGAATAGTGCTGAAGGAATTTATACTTAAAATGAAAGTTATGCTATGGTCTTTCAATCTTGAGATTTTGTAATTATGTGATCCTTATGGTCATTTTTGTCTGTAAAAATTTCACACCCTGAGTGCTCTTTGGATAGACTTTTTTTGCTGCTGTAATGTGACTTTATACTGCCTCTGTGTGAAATTGTACACCTTCTGTTTCCTTTCAATGTACTTTTATTTATTTGTGGGGTTTTTTGCCACTTTTTTTCTTTTTTTTTTTGAGACAAAAATCTCACTATGTCATTCTGGGTAGACTGTCATGGTGTCACAGCTCACAGCAATCTCAAACTATTGGGCTTAAGGTATTCTCTTTCCTCAGTCTCCCAAGTAGCTAGAACTACAGGCGCCCACCATAAAGCATGGCCATTTTTTTGGTTATTGTTGCAGTTGTCATTGTTGTTTTAGCTGGCCCAGGCTATATTTAAACAAACCATCCTCAGTGTAACCACTGTGCTGCAGGAGCTGAACCTGAATGTAGACTTTTAAAATGGAATAAAAGTAATGATCATTTGGGAAATACTGTCCTGTATAATATACTTGATTATAAAGTTCAAGGCAGGGTAGTGTGGAGACAGCACCCCTGGACATAGATCATCTGGAAATCATGCAGGTTGGCACCAGGCATTCTGCTCATTGGGCTAGAGCTGGACAGTAAGCTGCTCCTCACCTGTCTTGGAGTTATATGTACTGTCTCTAAATTGTACAACATTTTCATCACAGATAACATGCTTTCATCACAAAGATGTTATCTTTAGCTTCTGCTTGTAGATTCATGCAAAACTTAAAATTTATGTACATCTAGAATAAAGTGGGTAGAAATAAAGGTGCGTATAAACTGTTTTCATAATTTACCTAACACTATTAAAATTGAAAAATACTAATTTCTTGAGATAAATTGTATAGCATAATAATCATAAACATGAATATTAAATGTTTGTAAAGTTACAGTGATAAAACAAATATACCATAAAGGCAAAAGTTATTTCAAGATTAAAAATGGGAAAGAATTGTGTTCTTTTTTTTACCTTCTCCTTCCGGTTGATGTAAATGCCACATTTCTTTAGAGATTTGCTCAATAAGTATTTCCACGTGGAGGAGTCTCCATGCCAGACTGCATCATATAGTCAAATTTTATCTTATTTTTGGTTACTAATTAATAGTTTATTAGTTTCCACAACCCAATCTTCCTTCCTTCCTTCCTTCCTTCCGTCTGTCCGTCTTTCCTTTCTCTCCTCCTTCTTTCTTTCTTTTTTATTTTTATTTATTTATTTTTTTTTTAGAGATGAGGTCTCACTTTGGCCAAGATCAGTCTTGAACCTGTGAGCTCAGGCAATCCACCTACCTTGGCCTCTCAGAGTGCTAAGATTACAGGCGTGAACCACCACACCCAGCCAAGTATGTTTTATATTTAATTAATAATTTTGCAGTTCATGCACTTTATAAATTCAACAATATTCTTTTAGCTGACAATTATGCAGAAATTGCCATTCTAATCATGACATATTTGGAGGAACTTTATTAAGTTGAATATAAGTGTTTCCTGAAGTTTTCTTACCTGCTAAATCAGAATATTTCCTACAAGATTTTATGATTAAGAATTAAATTAGGTAATACAATATCAAAATATCTCCCAATGATATATGTACCATTTTCATTGTTATTACTAGTAGCTGACAGAACTTATTAACTTAGAAGTACATATTATGACCTGTGCAATGGCAGTTTGGATTTTCCTGGATTCCAGGAAATTGTGATGGTTGGAAAGATCCTCTGTTTGTCATTTTTACTTTATTATGACCCTATTCACAATAGGGACATAGACTCAATCTAGGTGTCCATCAACAGATGAATAAAGAAAATGCATTATGTATTATACCTTATGGGATATTACTTAGCTAACAAAAAGAATGAAATTTTATCATTTATAGTAACAGGAAAAAGTATAAAGGTTATGTTTTAAGTAAAATAAGTCAGGCACAGGAATACAAATACTGAGTGTTCTCACTCATAAGTGGGAGGTAAAGAAAATGATTGCATGGAAGTTAAGTGCAGAATGATAGCTGCCAGAGGCTGGGAAGGGTGTATGTGTGGTTAGGATACAGAGAGTTTGGTTAATGGATGCAAACATGCAATTAGATAGAAGGGATAGATTCCAATGTTCCATAGCAAAATAGGGCACTAGAGTTATCAATTATTTATCGTATATTTTAAAACAGCTACAAGAAAAGATTTAGAGTGTTCTCAATGGAAAGAAATGGTAAGTGTTTGCAATGGTGGATATTGTGATTACTCTGATTTGATCATTGCATATTATGTGCATGCAACAAAGTATCACACACACTCCATAAATATGTACAATAGTTATGTATCAATTAATCTAATAATTTCTAGGGAAAATTTAAAAAAGTAAAATAAAACAGAAAAATTATAAAACAAAAACAAATAACAAAAGCTGGATTAAAATCATAACATCATAATGTTAAGATGTAAGAAATTCAATAAAAACAGGATTTCAGAGGAAAATATTTCTTATAAAGTACAATAGAGTGTAGGGTAGCTTAGAAAAGGTTTTATCAAATCAGAGTCCCTAATTTCAATTCTAGGTTCCACTGACTTCCCAAAGTATGTCCTTAGGAAATTTACCATATTCCCTGGGTCAATGTTATCCTATATAAAATGGAGTTATTATGACAGTATTTACCTCAAATGGGTAATTTTGAGAATTAAAATGTCCAAAGGGTTTAAAATAGTGACCCATAAAAATTTAAATGTTATCATCTTTTTTAACATATAAAACAGATGGTAACATTTGTACTTTACTTTAATATGTAAAGTGTATATAATACTTTAATTTTAACATACAAAGCATATTTTATCTCAGTATCCATCCATTAATTTTGCTTTTATACTGAACATTTTATACACTGATATTGCCCTTTATTTGAGCCTATAAGTCAAATGTTTGAGGATAAGCAAAAGATATACTAATAAATATTCCCTACCCTATACTCACATATACCTAACATACCATATTAATGGATCAATATATATTCATATTCTGATAGCCACTCAAGTTAGATTAACATTCTGATATATGTGTGTGCTAGAAAAGAATTCCAAAGAAATATATTAAGCAGTTGTGTAATGGAATGCCACAGACTGACTACACATATCTGTATATCTGTGGTGTAGAAATTGAAAATAAATAGAAAGTGCTTTAAATTAATGGGGATTTTCAAGGAAAACATCAAGCCCTAGCAAAATGCTTCATTACTTTTGTTAGTTTCCTCCCTGAATAAGCAGCATTAATTATTATAAAAATAAGCTTGTTACAAACACAAATCACAAAGACTGCTTTGAACATTCTGTATCACACATTCTGGGGCCACGGCCACCAAATCTGTGTTTCTAGAAGCCCTCCAAGCGATATTGATGGCCACTCAGTTTACAGGACAATTGTGACAGAAACATCTGGGGGGGAATGGCTGTCAATAACATATCAGAAAGGGTTTAAATAGAAATGTGAGACATTCCTGCTCTTTTTCATGACAGTTTATTTCTCAGATTTTAGGAGGAGCACTATACCTACTGCTGGGCATTTGCTCCATTATTCTGCCAGCCTCAATCCATTCATGTCACACTTCTGAATTCCCAGTGAAATTTCAGACTTCTTATTTTTCCTGTATGACTCACTAAATCTCTTTTTCAGATATATTTTTCATTAATCCTAATCAACATGAAAAGTATCCCATTTAATGAAAGGCTGTCTTTTCTAAAAGAAATTCTGCCACATGCTCTAAATACATTTTTATTTGTTTATCATTGTGAATATATATGCCTGTCTTCTCTTCAAGGATGTTCTACTGTATGAAGAAAATATTCTTGGGCATTTTGCTAAATGTTTAATGTCTCATAATGGCCTCTGTTGAGTAAGTAACATTCACATTTAAGATTTATATTTGTCCCACCAATCACCCTCCCTCTATCCATCCTCTCCTTCCCTTCCCTCCCTCTCCCCCTTCCCCCTTTTTGTACATGATTTCAATACTTTTGACAAACTCGGTCTGAACCCATTTTTGATAAACTTAAAGAAACTTCTATTATATCTAGGTTCTGTATTGTATTGGATAGTACTATAACCAAATTACAGTCATAAAATAATAAGTTTAACTCACACTGAAGGCACTGGAATTTTGCAGACATAATGCTAATATTAAATTTATGTATTTTATAATTTTATAATTTCATTCAACCCATGATATAAATATTACAGAGTATTTTCAGATCTGATATTAATTAATGACATCAAATATGGGGCATTTTTAGATGTACTTCAGTTTGGAAAAAGGAAGATAGATTTATTAACCTACTGAGACCCATTATGCCAAGTCTATTTGCCAGCTTTTATGGTGCTTCACACTCCGGGAACGAGATTGAATAAGACATACTCCCCGCTTTTCTATTTCTAAGATACCATTAAAGGAAGGCAGCAATATTCTGGATTAAGATTGGCTGTTATTTAACATTAACTATAAGCATATTATTATCTTTTAGTGATTTCTGGATTAGTCATTGTCTCCTGTAGTCTCCTAGGAGCTAAAGAATCAATTAAGCTAAGGGAAAGAAGCTTGGGATTAACAGGGAACAATTACTGAAAATAGTTCACATTCCCTATGCTATACCTAGTGCCTGTTATTAAACTATACCAAACACTTGTGGGCTTTTAGCAAGATATAAGATTAAAAGTGAAAGGGACACTATATGTAAACACTTATGGAACATTAAAAGTTTGTATCAGGTATAAGAAGAACACATTTTTTAGCAAGACATCCAACATCTATTGTTTCTCATTTTTCAAATTATGAAACTCTTCAGCTTTCTTTACAAGAAGTTTTCATGGAAATCTTTAAATGCAAATGTGGTAAATGGATTTTTAAGTAAGTGTTTCTATTCTGAGATGAGAATTTAAAATGAGCCCATAAAAAAATGAAGTATTAAAGGGGTCCATGATGTGGTGGGCTTGCTGCATAAAACCTAGGTTTCATGAGTTTGATAAGTCATTCATTCCCAATCTATCAGTTTCACCGTTTTATTCTATAAAATCTGATAATAATATCTCTCTTGCTTTCTTCTTATGGTGCTTATACTGATTAAAATAAAAATTAAATGATGTAAATTAAAGCATTTTATAAACTTTAAATTGCTATGCAAATACAAGAGAATTAAAATTACAAAATCATAGCTCATATAATGTTTTTACTACAGCTTCAAATAAAAAAAGATTAGATTTGCTCTTGTTTTAACCTTAAAGGACTATGACCTATTTAATCAGAAGATAAATTTAAAATTCACCTGTAGGGATTGCCCCACCCATCACTTCATTCTTTTATTTTTCATTTCCATTTGTTTTTACCTAAAATAAAAAAGGTAAACAACCACAAAAACTAGCTTTCTTATCTGGTAATACACAAAACTAAAATAAAACATACAAAATATGTATGACTTAATATTTTATGAGATAGAAAAACACCAAAGAACTATTAATGTTACTTTCTCACTTAAGTCTTTATATTCTTGCTGTGCCTTTATGAATTCAAGAATACTAAACTTTCTCGAATTTATATTTCACTTTTAGGTACAATTATCTTCAAAATTATGTAATAGTGCCATCACACATTCAATACTAGCCTTTGTATTCAGCTTACCTCTTAAAATCATTAAATAAATGACTTACCAATTCAGGATTGTCTGGACAGTATAAATTATTTTTACTAGGTGCCACATAATAATATCTTCAGTAATTCTCAACCAATTCACTTGCTTGGAATTTGCTTAAAGTGTTAATGAATATCTAAAGGTTTTCCTCTGTAAGTTGTCTGCTAAATAACTTTGCTTACAGAGATCCATATATTTCACATTTGCTCGAGTATAATTATATAATGTGAGTTAAGGAAAATGAATTAGGAAAAGAAAGATAAGGGGAAAATGGCCTATTCCAGCAGCTTAAAAAGAGTAGGAAATATTTCTTTTGGATTTGATTCAAACTTTAAAAGCCCACGCTTTTGTAATTGATATATTTATTTGATTCACCTCATACCCACCTTTGGGGTCTTAAAATTCTGAACAATTTTTTAATTTCTTAAAAAATATCCATAAAGGAGTTCCTAAAGTTAGACACAAGTAAAAATTGGCCTATGATTTAAATACCTGGATTTGGGTTTTTGTAAACTCCTACTGGCCTTCCCTAATTACAGTAATCCTAGCTGGCAGAAGAAGAAACTGGATTATAGATTGTTTTCCTTTAAAGTTTGGTGGAGGATATAAATATCCAAAAGTTTGATTCTATCTCAATATATCTATTTTTTAGTTCACCAACCACCCTGAAAATCATAGCCCCATATTCAGCATACTTGCATAGAAACACTGTGCATGAGAAATAAAGGAAATTATTAACCATTACACTAAAACCACCTATTTTATAAAGAACCCCCCCCCCAAAAAAAAAAGACCAAAATAATCTAATTATTTTTCTAAGTTCACAAAAGAGATGTAAGTAGAATTAGTCAATGGTCTACTATTCTGTTTTTTAAAATTTGAAATACTACTTAATGAAACTAAGTGTAGAGTTCAGGTAACAATGGTACTTCATAGAGAAAATAGAACTGCTTTCAGTATCAAATCCATGTCTCCACTGTAATCAAGATGCTGGTCCAGAGGCCTTTGTGAACTGTGGATGCAAATATCATTTCCTACAATACCATGTTAAGAAAATATTTTCCCACAGGAACTTCGGATCTCAAAGACAACACAATTCTGTTACTCAGTCTTTGTTGGCAAGGGAAGTGGAGAAAAATGCCCTTTTAAGCCAGTAAAACATTAATCTTTTAGATGCTTTTTCATATAAAACAAAAATCATCTTAGATAAAAATATGTTGGCTCTAAGTACTTGGGGATTTTGATTTTAATTCCTTCTCATGATAGAAATTTAAGGCATCACCTTCAGGTCGAGAAACATTTTGTGGACGCATAGAATCCCCTTTTGACATCTTAAGACTTCAGAGAGAAAAGCGAAGTGGAATGATGTCAGTAGAATACAGTGGTGGGAGAACAGATAGACTAAATCTATTATTTACTGTTGTAAGAAATCAAATATGGTTGCTTTGTGGAAGAACACAGTGCTTATTCTTCCAAATTCTTCTTTATCACATATAGGAAATATCAGCTACATATAGCCTAGCAAAAGAAACACATGGATTAAGAAATTTAGAAAAACACACATTTTGATGCTGTCTATGAATATTAAATATTACATGTGGGGCAACTTTGTAATATAGAAAATAGGCTTTTATGTTTTACTCAATGTGTTTCATGGAAATTCTTTCCTTTAGAGTCAAAAGTATTGTAGAGATTATCAGAGTAAAATCTAAAATAAAGTCTAAAATACTGTGGACTTTTTCACCTTATAAATTACCTTCCAAAATGACAATTAAATTTGCAAACTAATCCTCGAAAAAGTGCTACATACTTTATTGCTGAATATCGCTACAGTCATCTTTGAAGTACTCCCCTTGGGAAGCTATGATCCAAAGCCAGCACCTAGTCCACCCTTCCAAGCAATTTTGGAACTCTTTTTCTGGAATGACCATGAAAGCTGTCTTTATATTGCCCTCATTATCCTGAATGTTATCAAAATGAATGCCTTTCAGTAATTCCTTTATTTATGGGTGAAGAAAAAAGTCACTGGAGGTTAGATCAGGGGTGAATAAGAACAATGTTCCCATACAGTTATTTGTTTACTGGCTAAAAAACTCCCTCACAGACAGTGCCATGTGAGCTGGTGCATTGTTATGATGCAAGAGCCATGAGTCCTTGGCCAAGATTTTCAGTTAAGATTTTACTGTTTTGCCATTGATGTTTACTTGGTTGGCTATGCTTTTCACAATCAGTTGATGATTCTGATTCACAATATGATGAATTTTTGCAATGTTTTCGTCATTCCCATTAGTCACTGGGTGCCCTGACCACTCTTCATCAATGAGGCTTTCTCTCCCCCTGGGAAAATGTTTAATCCATTTGTACATTCCCATTTTCTTCATGGCATTATCACCATAAACTTGGACTAATGTGTCCCTGATTTCACTCCCACTCTTGCCAAGGTTAAAACAAGTTTCATGTTTGTCTGTTGCTTTAATTCCAGCTCCAACATTCTCACTATGGCACACAAAGACACACAAGAACAATGATGAACACCACTCAGCAAGACACATCCATATGTTGACAAGAACACAGTTGTGAGACACTGATGTTATGAAACTTTACTGAGTTGTTTCATAACATCAGTGCTGCCAATGTAAATGTGCTATAGTGAGTTCATGATCTTAATTGTCAGACCTTGTATATGTTAAAATACTTCTACTTGGTGCACCTATTTTTTATCTCTTTCTACCAATCCTAAGTTTTATGTATCTGTAATTGGAAATATTTTATTTTTTGAAAACATTGCATCTTAACAAAATGAAAAAACTCACTACCTAGAAGAATCAATCCCTTAGAATAGGAAATTGGGATAATATCCAATTTGATCAATGATATTAGATGATAAAAAAAAATTCTTGAAGTAAAGAAAGAGCAATGCTGATTGCCAATGTGGGAAAGCAAAGTTTAGATATTTCATTCTAATAGGAGTTTCCCTATGGAAAGACATACAATAGAATTCTCATAAAATTGTAGAAAAAGTTCTCAGTAATGTGGAAAGATTAATCAGTCTAAGTAGTTTGCTCTTTAGTACATTGCATGTTTTGCAAATTAATAGAAAACTTCACCATTTTCCTTCTGAATTCTGTTCACTTTTCAAAAATCAATTCTTTACTAAAAGCCTTTAATATATTCATTACTTCAATTTTTCTGAATAAAGTGGGAGAAAATATAAGTGGTAAAAGGAGAGAGTACTTCCTAATACACTGAAAGGAAAGATTCGCCTTTATTCCATCTTGTCTATCAGTGTGACTTACTTTCACCTTTTTCTCCAGCTCATTGAGCTAAATCTACTCATAAAACATTTTTTAGGAAACCAGCAAATAGACCCTTGGTTTCAAGGAATGAGAAACAATACTGTTAGTTCCCTGAGAATGGAAAATAATTCTTGAAAATGTCATGAAATTACAGATTCACCCATCTTGCATGACAGTGGGAACCTCATTATAGCTCTCTTAAATTTTAAAGCAAGGATCTTTAAGGCACTGTAGAATCATTTCTTAGGCATTGCTTCCCATTTGTTTTAGTATACCTTAAAGAGAGGTAAATGATTGCAGAGGAAAAGGAAATTGGAAAACTATTCATTTTAGCCTAAGAGAGAGAAAGGGTGAGGGAAAAATAGAAACACTTGACAATGTACAAAAACGTGGAAAGCAAAGTGCTGCTTTTAGGTTCTTTCAGAAAAGAAGTGATGAGAAATAAACTTGCTAAATTCATTTTTCAACGAATAAAGAATGATACTAATCATGCTATAACTCTGGCAATGACTAAGTATGAGGATGGTGAATTAGTTGGGATGGATTTCTCAGTTGAGGCGTTGTCATTTTGGACCTGATAAATGATTAAGTATTACCTTTTGAATTGGGGATAAGATCACTTGCTCTTGTCATTATTTTACGAGACCCTTTTTGGTGTCATCTCATGATTGATCCTTACTTACTACATAGTGCAATGTCAAAGTAACACAGGACCATATGGAATTTGCTGGGCGTCATCTACTATATTAATAATCTGGAGTATAATAATGAAACTGAAGTCATGAAAAAAGGGTCAGTCCTTTCCTACCAAAGATGACCGATCTGTTCACCTCTACTAGAAGTACAAGTAATTTAAATTCATTGTGGTAGTGGTGATAGATTAGTAATAAGTTAATTGCACATATTAGACTATTACTTGGAATAATTAAGAGCTCACCTTTCCAAGGTTATGTAACAGAGCACCGTAAAATGGATCACAGCAATCAGTGATGATCACAGTTTTGTTATTTTATTTTGTTTTATTTTAACATGTCTCTGAATTTCCCAGAGCATACTGATCTGGAAGAATATACATAAATATCCAATGTTTGCCTAATAACTTTATAGATTTTTTATTTTATTAGGCTTATACTTGATACTACAGCTGAGATTTTGTTGTTGTTTTTGTTGTTCTATTCTTATTTTCCATAGTGAATGTGCACAATTTTGATTCTTCTGTTTACTTAAATACAGGGTGGACATAAAGTCCACATGCGATTTAAAATAGTTTAGCATAGTAAATTGTACATGAACCTTATGTCCACACTGTATTTTCTGTGCATTACAAGTGGCAAGAAATATCAATCTGTGTTTGAAGAACAAAAAATAGGTTTATGGTTGATTTGAAAAAGTAAGCAGGGCCAAGCACAATGGTCCATGCCTATAATCCTAGCACTCTGGGAGGCCAAAGTGGGTGGATGGCTTGAGCTCAATAGTTAGAGAACAACCAAAGCAAGAGTGAGACCCTACCTCTAAAAATAGCAGGGCATTGTGGCAGCAGCCTGTAGTCTCAGTTAATACGTAGGAGGTTGAGGCAAGAGGTCTACCAAGGGTGACAAAATGAGACTTTGCCCCCCCCAAAAAAAAATAAATAAATGCATAAATAAATAAATAAGGAAAAAAGAAAAAAGGTAAGCAGAGGTATTTTCGGTGCAATATTCTCAAAGCTTATAAATACTAGCATAAACATGAAGAGAAATAAATAAATACATTTTTTCTTCTTTTTTTTAAGTTTTCTTTTTTTTATTATTATTAAATTATAGCTGTGTACATTAATGCCATCATGAGGCCCCATACACTGGTTTTATAGATCGTTTGACACATTTTCATCACACTGGTTAACATAGCCTTGCTGAC
>CAUYPK010155107.1:0-47422 GCA_963574355.1 Loris lydekkerianus | reverse complement strand
AATAAATTGTGGTATATGTACACCATGGAATATTATGCAGCCTTAAAGAAAGATGGAGACTTTACCTCTTTCATGTTTACATGGATGGAGCTGGAACATATTCTTCTTAGTAAAGTATCTCAAGAATGGAAGAAACAGTATCCAATGTACTCAGCCCTACTAGGGCTTAGAGCTGTAATGGAGAGAAGCAGGTGCTGCTTTTAGGAGAAGCAGGGGTGGGGAGGGTGGATTAGGGACAGAGTGAGAGCTGGGGCTGTGGCAGATTCCGCAGGCCAGGGGAAGCTTCTGAGAAAGATCTCTTTCCCCACCAGCTGCAGCTTTACATGTGCTGAAGAAAATGGTCTAGCAACAATTAAATTTAAGAACTTAGAATTGGAATGAAATTTGACTTATCTCAATTCATCTGCACCAAAACATGACAAGGTAGTCAATCAAGTCCACATGTGTCAAGTTCTTCCTGGGTTTGATTGTGGGAAACTCTTGGTCAGCTGCAGTGAGAGAGCACTAAGCCAGCTGAAGGTGAAGGCAAACGGTCGCGACTGGGAGGAGGACACACCAAAGCTCTACAGGTTTGGCTAGGTTCAACTTAGACACTGGGTAAAGCAAAAACAACCTGTTCAGAAGTCTTTCTGAATTAACAGTTGGCATTTCTTTTTCTATTTGGCATATAACTAAAGCATTTATTTTAAAGCACATGCCAATTCCTTTCAAAGGAATCTTTGTTCTCAGATGATCCATTATTTGAGGTCTCACTGCAGAATTCATGACAAAATTCAACTGACATTGCACACTCCTTGGTCTGGCTCATTTTCCATCCCCTCTTTCTGCTGTGCCTCTGGATACATTCTTCCTCCTGTCACTACCAGAGTGATTTCAGAAGATTCTGTAGCAAGTTCTCAGAGGCCTATTGTGCAGTAACAAAGAATCCCAGCAGCGAGCTGCAGGTTCTGTCTCTGCCGGCTTTCCCCAGTGGAAGGCTCCCCTCGACCCCCGCCTAGGGCAGAGTAGGGAGAGCATCGCCCAGGCCAACAAGCCTGCTGAGCGCTAAGAACCCGGGCAAGGACGCGTCATGCCCATCAAACCTGTTGGGTGGATATGTGGACAGGTGTTGAAGAACTTTTCTGGAAGAAGTATATACACCATCTTGTTGTAAAGGGAATATGGGTGTGGGGACAACTGGGAATAAAATTCCCTGGGATTCCTGCTTTCCCAGGCCCCTAGGAGGTTGGCCCAGTAATTTATGGTTTTTTGAATCATTTAAGGGATCTTTTGAAAGTTGGGTTTTTCATTCCTCTAACCTCTTTTTGTCTTAGTCGAGGGGATCCAGAAAGCAATCATGGACCTTATAGATGAGTTTAAAGATGAATTCCCTACCATCCTAAGATTATCACAGTCTAAACAGGTAATGTGATTTCATAACTTTAATAAGGAACACAATATGTATGTTGTATTTTTAGTATTATACTATTTAATGCTTTTGAGATCAGTGCTTGAAACTTAAGAACACATCAATTTTGTCTCAGAAAAACAAATTTCAAAAAAGCTCTACCTCACTGGGAACGGTATATGAAAAGCAGCGAGGTTGTGGGCCAAGAAGTGAGGCAGATAAATGAATGAAGTTTAAAGATAATCCCTGTGTCATTAGATTGGAAATCTGGCAGTCTTCCATAGCCACAATTGCAATGTAAAACTCAGAAAAATACCCATATATACATTTCCAATGTCTATGACAATGAAATCAGTGCAAACTTAGCTGAGATAGATTGTAGCCAGGGAAGGACAACCACAGCTTAAGTGTAGGTTTCCATATGGAAATAAAATCGTGGTATCAATATTAACAATGTATACATGTGTGTGTTTTTAAAAGGATTTGAAACAGATAAAATACTGGGAGTGGAGGAGGAGGAGGAAGGTAGACACTTTTTAAGAGACACAGTCAGGAAAAGTAACACCTCATTTGGGGGACAAATTAGAGTAACCTAATTTACTCTAAAGTGCATAGCTCTTAAGGCAAATGGGAGGTTCAGTCATTTTGACCACAGTTGGAATAGAGTATGCTGTAAAGTTACATGGTAAGGTTAACAGTTCACTTTTATCCAGAAATCAGACTTAGAGCAATGTCAAACATGAGGCACATAGCCAAAACCTGGAAGCAAATAAAAAGCTCTCTGAGTAACGCAGTGGTCACAAAGTCTACACGTTTCATTTCCAAGGAGGGTACCAGAGCTGCCTTTAACAAATCATCCAGACAGCCAGCCATCAGACATTCACTGAACAGCTCACCTCTGCTTGGGACTGAGGAGAGGGAATATAGAGATAAACAAGACATGATCCCTTCAACCAAGGAGTTACTCTAATGGAGACAGAATTGTAAACAAGTAATTCTATTAGAATCTGGTGTCACAGAGGGCTATCTAATTGACTCTCCCTAGCATGGTCAGGGAGGTCTACATGGAGGAAGAAGGCTTTAACACTTGATCTTAGCCAAAAGGCAGAGAACTTATAGGAAGGAAGCTTTTAAATTGGTTCCCAGTAGACAAATAGAAGTTTCCAAGGTAAAGAAAATGGTAGAGTAGTTGGGTGGGGGCAAAGGAGAATATTCCATTGGCCGCTTGAGTTAGGCCAAGAAGTGTGAAACAGCACGGAGTGTTCCCAGAATGTCAAGTAAATATGAATAAAAAGCATGTGGGAGAGAAGAGTTGAGACAGGAAGTAGCAGAAAATTAGACAGAAAAAGACACAGAGGTCTTTTTATGTCATGTAGAAGAGATAAGACTTTTTCTTATTTATAATAAGCTATTAGTCACAGAAAGGTTTAGAGCATAGAAATGGCATTCTGTTTGCACTTTGAAAATACTTCTCTGGTGGTAATGAGGTCTGGATGGAGGCAAAGATTCTAGTAAGATTCTCTTGCAAATGCCCACTAAGCACAAGTACACTAATGTTGAGAACAGAAAGAAGGGGCTGGATTAAAGAGATCTTTAGCACATTTAGAAACTCACAGTGGGGGATGAGAGGGAAGACAAAGGCATTCAGGAAGACTCTGAATTTCTCAGAAGGCTGGAAGAATAGTGATCCCATTAACTAGGACAGAGGACTTTATGGGGAAGAGGAGGATTGGAGATAATGATGATGAGCTTAAGCTGAGTTATAAATCAGATATATAGATTGGAAGCTCAAAAGAAGTCTGGGTAAGGATGTATATTTAGGAGTAATCAGTATTTAGTGTATCATTATGATGTATGGTTATTTTTAAAATTTATTTTATTTTATTTTATTTAAGGTAGAGTCTCACTTTGTTGCCCTTGGTAGAGTGCTGTGGCTTACTAGCTCACAGCAACCTCAAACTCTTGGACTTGACCAATCTTGCGCCCATCACAACACATGGCTATTTTTTTAGAGATGGGGTCTCATTCTTGTTCAGGCTGGTTTTGAATTCCTGAGCTCAGTCCATCCACCTGCTTTGGCCTCCCAGAGTGCTAGGATTATAGATGTGAGCTGCCACGCCCAGCCTATAATGTATAGTTAAAGTAAATGTTTAACTACAGTGTTCAGTTAAAGCAAGATGGTAAATACTATTGCTTAAGAAATATTAATGCATTAATAAGAGGGCATAGGAGAGACCCCCTACCCAGTGCCATTGTTAAAAGGAGTCAGCAGGGAATTAAATATAGGAACAGAATGAAGAGTATGAAATTCTTTGAAAGGAGAAGAAGCAGAGAGATGAAGAAGAAAGAGTCTGCAGCCATCAGACTCTGCAGAGAAATCAGGCATGGGATGCATTTTTGAAAGTTACCCATGCCAGTAAAAATAAAACCAATCTTAGTGGGTAAAATTTTAGTTACCCAGAAAATTGGCTTCTGTGGAAGCCCTCATTCACCAAACTTGCTGTGTACTTAAATTCTCATGTAGCAAAAATAATTTTCTGTGTTTTGATCTGAATAGAAGGTAATTGTTATACATTGAAATAATTCAAATTACTAAGCCCCTATATTTCTAAAATAAATTAATCAGTAGGTATTCTTGTTTACCATCGAATCATTTATGAGTTTTAACTGTCTAGACCTCTGTGCTTTCTTAGCTATGGTAGGTAGAGCTCTGGGACTTGTAGAACACACTCCCTGAAGATGAACAGACTCTAGCAATCTCGCCACCCTTATAGCCAGTGATTCCTGTATAGCCACTGTACCAATCAATTTCTTGTATAAGGTCAAAGGGAGTAGAGCTTACTGCAGTGAACTGAGATGAGAATACCGATGTGGTCTGTCACATAAGAAAATAAGCCTGGGGCAGGGGACTGCCCAGTGGCAGTCACCATGGGAAGAGGCTGGGCCTGTTTGGATTTTGGACTCCAGGACTCAGAAGGCTGGCTTTGGGCTGTCTCCATTTGGCTCCCCTCTCCTGGGTCTAGTCTTTAGGGGTGATAAGCAAGTGTAGGTGCCTGATGTGTTGTGGTACGACAGCATTCAGATGGTGGCAGGTCAGCTAAGGAGGGTCAGGAAGGCTTAGAAGCTCCAGAGGGCAAACTGGATTTTCTAATTCCACAGCTTGAACTTGGTGTCCAGTTGCTCCCTCCCTCTCACACTCCCCCAGCCTTGCTGTGTATCTTTTGAAACACTGGACGTGCATCTTGGCTATGCTCTGGAGCATGAAGGGTGGAGATGGGCAGGTGTCCCTGCTCTGTCTAGGATGTCAAATGATTAAGGTGGCACAGTAGTGACATAATTGAGAAAACCTCAAGGTGAATCCTTGGAAGCCAGAGACAGGCCTGGAAAACCTTGTTAGCTTTTTTTCTCACTATTGCTCATATTAGAGAAAGTGGGGTTTTATTCACAGAAATTTCAGGTGTCCTCACAACTCCCCTCATCTCTTCCTACCCTCTGAACGACTTCATTATCACTCGAGCCATCCGCATGGTTTATGGTGAAATCATACATTCTTATACCCGAAGCAAAAAACTCTTTAGCTCCTATTTCCAACTCAGTGAAGTCATTTACTTACAAGGACTTCACCCCACTCAGAAACAAACATGAAGATAGTTACCTTATTTCTTATTTTCAAAAAGTATTGCTCTTTTCCCACCATTTACTTTGAAGAATGTGTTGCTGAGACTGGCAAGAAAGCTGAATAGTTAGGAGATGTCATAATGTAATTTGCAGTCATTTGCTCTTCAAAAACAAATTATCCAGAAAACATTAGTAATACTCAGTTGTTTACTAGATTGTTTCTAAAAGGTCAGATTGTAAGTGCTGCAGATTTTTCTCTTTTTCAGTGTCCAGGATGATCCACGATTCCCAAACATACTGAAAGGAAGGGTTTTGAGAATATTTAGAGGGCTGGCCACGCATGGTGGCTCATGCCTGTAATCCCAGCACCCTGGGAGGTGGAGGCAGATGGATCCCTTGAGGTCAGGAGCTCAAGACCAGCCTGAGAAAGAGTGAGACCCCATCTCTACTAATAACAGAAAAATTAACCAGGCATTGTGGCGGATGCCTATAATCCCAGCTACTTGGGTGGCTGAGGCAGGAGGATTGCTTGAACCTCCTGTGAGGTTTCTGTGAGCTAGGCTGAGGCCACTGGACTCTAGTCTAGGGAAACAGAGTGACACTTTGTCTAAAATACTACTACTACTACTAATAATAATAATAATTAGAGGGCTTTATTAATTGGGTTGTATTTTAAATCTCTAAACTTTATGGTTAGTATTTAAATTTTTTCCCAGGCGTATACAGTAGAACCTCCAAAGTTGACCACCTCCCTACGGGGTGGTCAACTTATAGAGATTCTACCATATTTATTTAGGAAAGGGCCTAGCTACTGGTCTGGAGGAAAAAGACTTGATGGAGTGATTGTGAAATTTTTATGGAAGAATATACCCAGAATAGTTGTTACTAAATGGTTCATCATGACTAAAGGTTTTGAAGGAAGTTCTCTTTGAGGGGCTGGGAAAGTTAATTTTAGAATCTTGGCTGCAGGTGGTGGCTTCTGAGGTGCAGGCCTCTCCACTCCAATACCCTTAGACTCAAATTCCCTAGTAAACAGTAATTTTCAAAAGTTTGTGCTCACAAATGACTTCTATATGAGGAATTTAAAGTCAGAAAACTTTTAAAATTAGACAAAGAAATGTGTACTAAAATCGGCAAACTAAGATTTTTTAAATTCAAAATAAGGTTTCTAACTACAAACAGTGATGCTACAAATTAGGAAGTTGTGGAAAGAACCTGTTAGAATCCATGCCA
This sequence comes from Loris lydekkerianus, assembly GCA_963574355.1. Lineage (NCBI taxonomy): Eukaryota > Metazoa > Chordata > Mammalia > Primates > Lorisidae > Loris > Loris lydekkerianus. The sequence continues at coordinate 41,184 of CAUYPK010155107.1, read as the reverse complement.
AAAATATTGAAGTTTTTATATTCCTGGATGTGTTTTTCTGTATTTTCTCTGCTTTTGTTTCTTTTTTTTTGTTTGTTTGTTTGTTTGCTTTTTTTTTTAATATGGGGCAAAAACTGCTGAGGATGCATCAGTGACATCTGGAAATTACTTCTAATGGTGTTGAGATTTCTGGAAAATATTTATTTTTTATTTTTTTAGAGACAGAGTCTCACTTTGTTGCCCTCGGTAGAGTGCCGTGGCGTCACAGCTCACAGCAACCTCCAGCTCTTGGGCTTAGGTGATTCTCTTGCCTCAGCCTCCCCAGTAGCTGGGACCACAGGCGCCCGTCACAGCGCCCGGCCGTTTTTGTTGTTGTTCTTGCAGTTGTCACTGTTGTTTAGTAGGCCCAGACCGGGTTCGAACCCACCACCTTGGTGCGTGTGGCTGGCATCGTAACCACTGTGCTGTGGGCACCGAGCCAATTTGTTATATCTTCTGATACTCTTCATGTCTTCATTCATCTTGACAAATACTTATAAAGTACCTACTATGTGCCAGACACTATTTTTGACAGTGGGGAAATCAGTGAGCCCAATGGACGTAAAACTTCATTGTCATCTAACTCGCATTATAGTCGAGCACAAAATATGACATGCATGGCACGTCATGACATGATAAGCCTTAAGGAATAGAAGCAACATGCCAGAGAAGGGACATTATGTAGGGGTGCAGGGATACAGGGACAATGGGTTAGGTAGGGCACCCAAGAAGGTCTCAGAGAGAAAGTGATTCATGAATTAAGACATGAAAGAAGTAAGAAAGTGAACCCTGAGGAATCAAAGGGCATAGAAAGTGCCAAGTCCCAGAGTGGGAGGACCCCTAACAGGGAAAGGAAGGAAAAACACATAAGGCCTCCTGTGAGGCCACCGAAGGCACTCTGGCTTTTACACTGAGGGTGACGAGAAGCCACGAGGCGGCGGAGCATGAGCGAGATCTGATCTGAGTGGGCGGACCTGGGCCTGTCTGGCTGGGCTGTGGGTCAGAGTGACAGCAGGAGAGGTGGAAGCAGAGAGACCTCCCTCAAGGGGGTGGGGGGGACACTGGAGAAGAGAGGATGGGGCGTCTAGATAGTGTATCAGGCTGGGGGTGGTGAGATCTGGTCAAATCCTGGAACTATTCTGAGAACTAATTGAATAGAATTTTCTGACAGATTTCCTGATGCAGATATCCCATATCTCCTGGTTTAACAGATATAGGAGAGTAAAAAGCTGAGGTAATAATATTTGGAGTTCAACAATAAAACTGCCAGTGGCAAAAAAAAAAAAAAAAAAAAAACAAACCCGCATGACTCAAGACAAAGGAAAATAAAAAAGAAAAACAGAATATATATTTAAAAAGTAGAACTCTGAGGGGGAATCTGAAGCAGGAGCCTGGAACCCTTCTTTGTGTGTGTCTGATGTGGTGGTTGTAGGGAGTTGGGATTTCTTTTTTTTTTTAATTATATTTATTTTCCTTATCAATTAAAGATTGATTGAAACAGAGTATCATAGAATAATGAATTCTATAATTTTAATTTTTTAATTCTATAATTCAATAAATTTTAAAATATAGTGTCTTTTTTCCTCACAAAATTCTTTAATTTCCTAATATTTCTTTTTCTTTGAGGCAGAGTTTTACTCTGTTGCCCTTGGTAGAGTGCTGTGGCCTCATAGCTCACAGCAACGTCAAACTCTTGGGCTCAAGTGATCCTCTTGTCTCAGCCTCCCAAGTAGCTGAGAGTACAGACATCCACCACCCAGTTAATTTATCTATTGTAGTAAAGATGGGTTTTCACTCTTGCTTAGAGCTCTCCAACTCCTGAGCTCAAGAGATCCACCCAAACTCCCAGAGTTCTAGGATTACAGGCATGAGCCCACACCTGGCCTTCCTAATATTTCTTAATAAAATAGTAATTCAGGTCAAAGCACTAATTTGCCAAACTTGGATTGGGTGTAGTATTTTCTTTTTGTTTTGTTTGGGGTTTGTTTCAGATTAATATGAAGGTATAAATGAATAGGTTACGCTGTGTTTCTAAGGGGGTTTGCTGTGACCCTCACCTTGTGCACATTAGGTGAGAGCACACCTATCCCACTCCCTCCCCCACTTCCCCTGCTCTCCCCTCCCCCCCTCCCAATTTAAATGTGCCTGTGGTTTCTTATCCAGCGTTTTGTGATGTGCCCACATGACGATGACCAAAAGCTTCCAAGCTTGCACACTTGCAACAGATTCCAGGATGCTGAAACCAAGGGCTAAAGAGCAAACAAAACCAAACAAAACCAGAGAAAAGAAACTAGGACTTCTTAATTCAGGATCAACATTTTAATTTACACACATAGGTTTATAAGAAAATACGTAGCACAGATAGTAAACAAAATGGAAAATTGATAACTCAATAAAACTTTTTATTTTAAAAATTTCCTACTAGAGCTAGTTAAAAAAAGTAACTCACTAAAAGGAATTAGGCCAGGTGCAGTGGCTCAGGCCTGTAATCTGAGCACTCTGAGAGGCTGAGGCAGGTGTATTGCCTGAGCTCAGGAGTTTGAGACCAGCCTAAGCAGGAGTGAGATCTCGTCTGTACTAAAAATAGGCAGACTAGCTGGGCGCTGTGGCCGGCACCTGTAGTCCCAGCTATTCAGGAGGCGGAGGCAGGAGGGTCACTTGAGCCCAAAAGTTTGAGGTTCCTTGAGCTATGATGACACCAAAGCCCTGGGATAAACGTAAGTTAATTAAAATCATCATAAATTGGTGACTTTTTAAAAGGAAAATCTTATCCTGCACGTAAAGGAATGTAAGCAGCCTCTATTGTGTTGTCACCTTCATACTCACAGAGCCACAAAGAACCACCCACCAGCCCCCATCCCGCAGCCTTGCTTTCTTACACTATTTTTAAAAGCAACAAGGAGGTCTTCTTGGAAAAAAGTTGGTTTCAGGTTTTGTGGCAGGGAAAATAAAAGTGCTCAAAAACATTTTGTTGTCAGAAATAATTCTTTCAAAATATCTAGGACAGTATCAAAAAAGGAAAATATTTTTAAAACCATGAAGTGGAGCACAGGTATCAACGGTAACAAGTGAGCATCAAAAAGAAACAAAGATAATATTCATTAGAACAGATTCTTTTGGAAAAGCCACACATTCTTTTTTTTTTTGAGACAGAGTCTCACTATGTTGCCCTCAGTAGAGTGCCATGGAGTCACAGCAACCTCCAACTCTTGGGCTTAAGCAATTCTCTTGCCTCAACCTCGCAAGTAGCTGGGACTACAGGTGCCCGCCACAATACCCAGCTATTTTTTGGTTGCAGTTGTCATTGTTGTTTGGCGGACCCAGGCTGGATTTGAACCCGCCAGTTCCGGTGTATGTGGCTGGCGCCCTAGCCACTGAGCAACAGGCACTGAGCCAAAGCCACATTCTTGACACCAAACCAATAAAAAGATATGATAAAACATTGTTTTAATGCACACTGGAATTTTAATAAAATTGTTTGTAATAAATGCTATATTTTGGTCAATCTCCAATTATGTAAACCCTACATGAAAATTTTGATTAATAGATCTCAACTACAGATAGACCTATTTTTATATAGAGATAAAAATTTAGAAAGACACGTGAAAGAACGGGACGGTTGAATGGATCAATCCATTGTGGTGTTTGTGGCAATGGCTTAAGAATGTAGGTGCATAAACCCAGTAAGTCCAAGCCAACATGTACAACATTGATATTTTGTAAAAACAAAACAGACCACCTTACAAAATAGGGAGGGGGAAACTGCAGAATGTTAATATTTTGCAACTGCAAAAATGAAGCCCCCCCCCCAAACACTGAATGTTTGAACAAGAATTAGACAGGTTTTCAGTAAAGGTGGAACTGTATATATCCTATTTCTGTATCCCCTAGCATTACATTCCTCTCCTTATGATAATAAATTGTAATGAGAGAAAACTTAAGTAAATTGTATTTGGAAGTAAAACCAACTTATTGTAGCTACTGTACCACCTTGAGGAGGGGTTGGGAGAGGATCCTTGAGTGGATCCTTGCAGTGAGTCACAAAGTCACAAGAGAAATTGAGTCTGTGTGTGTGGGAGCTTTGGATACTACAGACAGTGTGCTCACGACCAAATTGGATCATGATGTCAGGTGATTGTACCTGCGGGTTATTTTGTTTGCTCTTCTTAATACATAACTATTTGGGGGATTACTCTCCTCTAAAGTGGCTTGGAATTGAGGTGACGGTAGTGGCCCACAATTTAGATCGCTCCTCTACTGGTGGTACTGACCAGGAGGGTTGAGTTTATAGTAGAGTCACGTGTTAAACCACAATGAGGGTGCTAAGTGCTGCAGAGATACACACTCAGGACAGGCTAGAAGGTCTTTTGCTGCCTCCATCTCCATCTGATGCTGTCCAGTGAGAGAAGTACCCAACTTTGATGACTAAACTGCAATATTACAATTATTTCGGATAAAAGCTGACACATTTTAAATAAATGTATGGCATGTTTGCTCTTAGACAAATATATGAAGTTTATTACAGGCAAATCATTACAGGTTTTTTTTACAACCACTTAAAAGATTATTTTATCTATTTATCATCTATTTAGACTCAAAAAAATAAATATTTAGAGGAACAAAATTGCTTGTTTGAATAATTAGCTAATAATTTTTCCCAAGTCATACTAAAAAGCTAGAATAGTCCATTAAGTCTCTGAGACGAGTACTGGGAGCTGTACTTGCCTGTGGCCTGTGAACAGCTCCCCGCTGCTCTCTCACTGGGAGAGCAGAGAGGCCTACGTGGCCTGCGTTTATTTTGTCTGAATGCAGTTAAAATGTCTGAAGTTTTCTGACATTCTTAAGGTTGTTGACATACAAGGGTTGTATACAGGGTATTTATTTTTCTTTACATATGTAGATAATGTGTGTATGGTATATTTCATCATTTAAAATTTTTAACTGCTAGAAAATAAAGCAATTTTATAAAACTCTAGGTATTTTTTAACTATAATACAATATGATTCATCTTCAATTCTTCATTAGTAGTCAGTTTTGGCAATTATTTTATAAATTTTGGCTTTTTTATTATCTTTGTGCATGTACAAAAGAATAAGATGCTAGATCCAAGAATTTTCTGTATGTGGAGAAAAATATTCAAAATGTTCTATCAAAAAAAATTTAAACGGGGAAAATATTTTAAATTGTTTGAATAAGTATTATTGTTTAAGTAATTCAAATATAGAGTCCTTGTTGACTTTTTAAAGAGCTCTTTAAAATTTCAATGCAAAAAAGATATAACTCCAGACACGAAAAATGAAACATTTAAATCTTGTGTGTACTTACTTCAATTCTAGATATTTATTATAAGGAAAAAATATACACTCGTATAAAGATGAAGTGCGCGGCGGGGACAGAGCGGGTTGCGCGGACTCGCCCGCCCGCCCGCAGCGCGTCGCAGAGGCGGCCCGAGCCCCGCTTTCCAAGCCTCGCACTTTACAAAGGCTTCTTTTTCAGAAGGAAGAATCCGCGCAGAAAACTTCCAAGATCAGGATGGCTATTGCTTTAGCCAAGATTAACCGGGGAACATTAATCCGAGGACTAAACAGCATATCCAGCTCCTCCAAATCAGTGGCCAGACTCCTGCAACCTCAGCTGGCGTGCAGACTCGTGGAGCTGCGGGACATCTCCCGCCGGCTGCTGCGGGAGGTCAACGCGCCGCGGCGGCCGCTGGGCAGCGCGCAGGTACGCGGGAGGCTGGCGCAGCGCCCCCTGGCGGCCCTGCCCTGACCCGGCGCTGTGCGCCTCACTTCAACCCGCAATTAAGGAAGAATTCCGGGCAGGGCGCCGTGGCTCCTCACGCTGGGACTCCCAGCACTTGGGAGGCCCGGGTGGGAGGATCGCCTGAGCCCACAGTTTCGAGAGCAGCCCGAGCAAAAGCGAGACCCAGTCTCTAAAGGGCGTTGTGGCGGCTCCTGTAGCCCCAGCTACTCTGGAGGCTGAGGCAGGAGGATCGCTCGAGCCCAAGTGTGAGGTTGCCGTGAGTTGTGACACCTCTGCACTCTACCCAGGGCGACAAAGTGAGACTCTGTTTCAAAAAGAAACTATCTTAAAATTGCAAACTTGAAAAATTAAAATGCAGTGCATTTGGTTGTCCCACATGTAAAACAGACATATTTTGATGAGAGAAAGGAATGTTTTGCCTTCGCCCTTTTTTAAGAAATAGAGTGCAGTCTCTGGTTTAAATCTGAAAGGGGACGGAAAGTGGACTTTTTCTTCTGCCTCACTATTTAATTGAAATATATGCAACTGTCAATTTCAAAAGTTTCAACTTAAATATAAACATGCTCATTACCACTTATGTCAACCCCCAACAAATGCTACAATAAGCCTTAAAATAGTTTGTGTTTTGTCCCATTTCTCATATCTTTGTTATGTTTTCCAGATAATCTTTGACATAATATATTATGTATTGAGTATATTTAACTAGAAACCTATTTTGATAAACTCATCAATATCCAAATGCATTTCAAATGATATTTTTCTACCTTGTTTTACTGAAGCTCTAATATATTTTATATTAGCTCTTAAAATTTTTTCAGGACTGATTTCTTGTTTTCTAAACTTCTTGGCACAGAACTGAGGGTTTTCTGTCTGGACATTCTACTAAACATTGTACATTTTCACTACAAAAAAATTCAAATTTTGTTTGCAAGTCTGGCATCTTAACCCCAGAATGAATCACTGTGAACTCTTCTGTTGGAGGGGACAGAAAAGCAGGCTTAGATAAGGATAGCCAAAAAGCAGATTTGTGTAAACAATCCAGAGGGGCTGAGATTCCAGGAGAAGCTGGATATGGGCGCTCCGGGGATGCCTTCCAGACCCTGTTTCTCTTTCTCTCCCCTCTCAGCTCTACTTTCTCTAAGTTGACTCCATCTTAAACTGGTTTTCCCTTCCTTGACACAAGATAATTTGCAGCATTCCCAGTGCCGCTTTCTCGCAGTTTCAATTTGCCGGGGAGAGAGGGCACGCGCGTCGGCGCCTCTGACCCTGTGCGAGGCGAGGCCCTCAGGCTCGCTGGGAAGCAGGGCTGTGCTGGACGCTTCCACCAAGGCTGCGAGAGGCGCTGACCGGCCTGGGACTTGATTACCTGACTGGCCCCGGGCTGCTGACCCGAGAGTGGTATTAGCCTGTAAGACACCTTTCAACCCTGGGCATTTTTTGATTCTATACATAATATAAATTCATTTCAGCAAGTACTTGAGAGACTATTCCTCTAGGTACCTCCTAGCTACTAGTGGAGGGAAAGGAAGGAGATAAAATGAGGAACGAAGTGAACTTGTCCTTAAGACGCGTAACCATACTGTACGGAATGTAATCCAGTAATTAAAAATGGACAGGTCTGCAACCATTAGTTTTTATCCTAGAAATATATACATATACACCATATATACTTCGCTACAAGTAAAAATAAAATGTAGAACAATGAAAAAAATATGGAATGGGTGGGGCAGTACCTGTGGCTCAAGGAGTAGGGCACCGGCCTTATATATCGGAGGTGCTGGGTTCAAACCCGGCCCCTGCCAAAAACTGCAAAAAGAAAAAATATATATATACACATATATATATGGAATTGGTGAATCTTCAAACAAAAATCTGGGTTGCTTCAAGAAGATGATAAATTTGATGCTGGATAGCCAAAATATTAATACAAATACCTACTATGCAGGAATCTCTCGTTAATCAACAATTTTGACATTTCCAGAAACCACTAGACATTTCAACTTTTAAGGCAGCATTTATAAAAGGCTTCCAATTAATACCTGATGTCTGAGAAAGTAAAATGTAATTTGTGTTTGCTAACTACTGGACTTTTTAAGAACTATAGGGCTTTTTTCCTATATATTTTTTATTTTAAATAAATATGAGGATACAAATTTTTAGGTTACATTGTTTTCAGTTCTAAGATGAAGTTCAAGTTGTAGTTGAGACCTTCATCAGAAAGAACCACAGCTGAATCATATCATCACACATTCCCCGAAATATCTTTCTGAGTCTTATGTTTTGCCTTGCCGTTTTCTTTCCTTCTTTGTCAAACTTATAGTTTTAATAGAAGGCTGATAGAAGAAATGTCCTTTGAAGAATATTTCTGTATTTAGCATGAAATCATGTTTAAAGATTGTGTCCATTATGTTATTCAGAATCTCCCTTTCTGCTTCTCTAAGTCGGAACTGTGAAGGATCTGAGATTTTACACTACTCACCAGCTAACAAATGAGCCTGCCATAGTTAACACACACACACACACACACACACACACACACACACACACACACAGAGGCAAACTCACACACACAAAAAAGACACAAGAGCCTTGGGTCAGAGGCTCCACTTGATTACCATTCACAGCAAATCCTCAGCCCTAGCAGTGCTTTGCGTGAGCTCCCCATGCTTCACATCCTGAGGGCAGCAGGACAGGGGCCAACGTCACGTGCACATGTAGTGTGAGAGGAACCCTGAAATGAGGAGACGCAGAGATTTTTATGGCACATCTCCTCAGCCTCTTCTGCAGGGGGTTGAGGGGTGAGAAAGATATTTCATTACTCTAGGGAGTCCTCAAACTTTTTAAACAGGGGGCCAGTTCACTGTCCCTCAGACCTTTGGCGGGCTGGACTATAGTTTAAAAAAACAAACTATGAACAAATTCCTATGCACACTGCACATATCTTATTTTGAAGTAAAAAAACAAAAGGGGAACAAATACAATCACACCACTGCATGTGGCCCGAGGGCCGTAGTTTGAGGACCCTGCTGGACTGTGAGTAAATGCCTCAGGAAAAGAAGTGCCCTGGCTTGTCTGGGAGGCAGTGTCAGGAACTCCCAGTTGGATGGACTTTCTCTGCTCTCTGAGGCTATTTGCTATTCAAACATGCTTTTTTTTTCTCAGAATGCTCAGTCTGGACAGGAATGAAAGAAATCTATGGAGAATTGCCTCCCAGCACACTACAAAATTCAGTGGTGGGGGGGGGACCTATCTTTCCAGTCAAACTTACATGTTTCCTTTTGTCCAATAATGAGAACTAAAAAATACAATGTGTTTGCCTTTTTGCCTTGACTGACAATGAGTTTCTGATGTGAATTTAGAGACCAATTGTTATAACTTATTCCAGGAACGTGAGATAGAAGAAACAAGTGAATTGTCCAAGGGCCATTGTTAACTGCGGCTGTCTCCTTTGACATCACTTCAAAATCAACACTTAAGGAATCTTTTCTACCTTGCTTTTTTTTTTCTAATTGTCTTAGGATCTAGCCTTAATTTTTAAAATTCTTATCGATAATATATTTTAAAATACACAGAAAATAATGTACCAGAAGTCTCGCACCAAATCAATTGGTACTATATTGCCTTCAGATCTTCCCTTTACAAAGAGATAGAATTAACCGTACTCTAATTCCTGATCCTTGTGCTCTACCAGAGGTAACCAGAAGTGGTCATTATTCTGAATGTGGTGTGAAGGTTTCCACGCATACTTTTCTATTTCATTGCATTTGTATCTTTTAACAACCTATAGTATTGTTCTATGTAGATTTAAATTTGTGTAAATAATATTCTCTGTACTTATGCTTCTGAAACTTCCTTTTTCTACTCAAAAACTTAATGATATATGCAGCTATGGTTTATTATTTCATCTTCTTTGCGGTATTCCAGCATAAGAAAAAATAATCCAGTTTATCTGATATGATTTAGTTTCCTTTTTTTCCTTTCTTTCTTTCTGCTACCAACAAAGCTTCAACGAACTTTCTTATAAATGACTCCTCACCTGTGTGTATGATACATTTTCCAGTTATACATCTAGGAGAGGGATTTCTGGTCAGAAGGGATAGCTTCAACTTTCAGCTGTTGTCAAACTGTTCTTCAGGAAGAATGTACTTTCTTTGTGATTCCTGAATTTGAGGAAAACTTTATCAGTTTGGGAAATTTCTTAGCTTTTATTTCTTCAGATACTCCTCTCTCATTTTCTCTACATTTTTCTTCTGGAATGCCTGTTAAACATACATTGGATCTTCTCTTATTATTGTTTATATCTATTCATCTTCCTCATGTTATCCTTCTCTCTCTTTTTGACGCATTCTGAGTAATTTCCTCTGAACTATCTTCCAGTTACCCTGTTCTCTCCCTCGGAGTCTAATACACTTTTATTAATCAGTGTATTTTAAGTTTAAAACATCATATTTATCATTTTTGGAACTTCTATTTAATATTTTCTCTCAAATTTCCTGCTTTTTTCTTTTCAAAGTGTCTTTTACAGGTTTGTGTCCTCAAAAATATTTCTTTAATCAATGTGAAAATATTGACATCTGTTACTTACAGTGATTTTTCTTTAACTATTTGAGAATACGAATTTTTTTGATTATACTGTGTCTCATTCACGGTAGACAGTTTTCTTCTGTGTTGTAATTTCATTTTAACTGAAACTTCTTCTTCAACAGAGTTTTATTTGAAAAAAAGAAAGAAAGAAATCCCTTCTTGCTGTGGTGGTGGAAGTGTCTCTCCACAACAGTGTTTTCAGCCTTTTTTTAATCTCCCAGCACACTTGAACCTAAAGTTAAAACTTCCGTGGCCCACTTAAATAGTGTTGATCAAAAAACAAACCAAACAAACAAAAAAAAGAGTTTAAAAAAAAAAGAATATACTTACTGTGCTTTAAACTTCTTTCAAAAATAGTTTAATTAATGATCTTTAAAACATTTTGCAGCACGCCTAAGATCTTCTTCACCGTACATAGGTTGAAAATCACTGATCTAGAGGAATTTTTCTTGTGCTTCCAGGGTCTCAGCAACCCGAGACCCATCTGTATATTTTTGTAGCTCAGGTTTTCCTGGATCACATTGACAGGGTGAATCCAGATCCCTTTGTAAGGTGCAATTGTGGGAGCTTTTAATCTCTCATGGGAGAATAATATCTCATGAGACTCTCCCATGGGCACCCCAGATGGAGACCAGCTTCCTTATTTTTTTGTACTGGTGGATGCAATTGTTTGATTATCAATTTTATTGAAATTGCCACTCTGCAAAGCCTCAGTCACTATCTCATGTCCATCCAAGTGTCATCTCCAGTCCATTAAAACAGGCTTCCAACCGGTACCTCAGGATCCAGTAACCTCCCCCAGAGTTCACCTGCTGCTGAGAGAACCCCTGATGTAAAATCCATCTTTTGGATTTCATGTTTTATGGAATTCCAGGTATTTTTGTGTGTAGGGTTCCATGTTGCTGGAACCAGATGTCAGTCAGCTTTAAGTTTTTAGTATCTTGCTTTACAAGTTTTAATATAAGGTTAAACTTTTTAGAAGTAAGCAAAGTGTAATTCTACTTTTCATTCAACAAACATTTATTGCAAACCTCACATACAAAATCCCTAGGTTATATTCTAGGGATTCAGAAATGTCTCACCCTTGCCCTGTGGACTGTGGGGCTTGCTAGGTAAATAAGCAAACAAGGCCAGTCAGGTGGAGAAGTGCGTGATCAAAGGGTGCAAAGTGCAGCCTCAGGAGAGGGTCAGTGGAGGATCTACAAGATAGGGTGCTGTCTATGAGGCTTGAAGGAGGAGGAGTTAGCCAGGTGAGAGCAGAAGCACTCCAGAAGAGGAGAGCACATATGACGTGCTGAGTGAGACTTGGTGTAAGATAAGTGGTTCCCTAGGGCTGGTGTGAGACAGACCGGGACAGGCGCAGTCAGGGTTTCCAGAGCCCTTGAGGGCTGGGTGAGGAAGAAGCTTCACCTGGGTGACACATAGTAGCCAGGGCAGAGGGGGGTGGGGGGATTAAGTTGTAACAAGGAAGAAAGCAACAAATCTCAAACCCTAAAGGCTCAGTGAGGATGGAAGCTTGAACATGAAGACAATGGCCTGGGAGTCAGGCTGCCAGGCAGGAACTTACAGGGATGTGCCCAGGTCAGCTGCTCTGTGCTGAGGAAGGTGCCCAGGCATGGAGGTGATACATAGTCATCTCCAGCAGGCAGAGCTCGGCTCGCCCGGTGTGGATTCCAGCATGAACTCCTTTATGATCCCAAGCTGCCTGTGTCAGGGTGGAGCATTCTATTGTGGGGAAGTAAAAGGATTTGAAAGCTGAAGAATGGAGAAGCAAGAATCCAATGTTCTCAATTCTGTTATGATTACAAGTGACGCTAGTACATGGGGGGGGGTGCAGAGAGAAGGAAGGAGGGAGGGGATGTGAGATCACGGTATGTGACATACCTCTTGGGGGCAGGACACAATTATAAGAGGGACTTTACCTAACAAATGCAAGCAATATAATCTGGTTCTTTGTACCCTCAATGATTTCCCAACAATTTAAAAAAAAAAAAAAAAAAAAAAAAGGCGAAAGCTAGAATTATTGTGCTCTGTGAGTGCATGAGGATGTCTCTTCATAAAAACTTAGCTACAGCAGGTGGCCAGTTAGCACGTGGGAAGGTGCATTTCTGGTGTCCTCTCTGTTCCCTCTGCCTGGTCACTGACACGAAGGGGAGGAATGATGGAAGCCGCCTGTGTGCCTGGAGCACCTTAAAGATTCCACCAACTCTGCTGTGTTACATTCTGTCATGTTTGTGACTGAGAATCTTGGAGAGTGATCACTCCCCTCAGGGACACAGAAATAGAGGAGCATTTTCTTTAGGATACTGCCATAACTAGATAGTGTCCAGCCTCTGACCAGGGGAGTTCTGAGACACAGCCTGCGGTCATGGTCTACCCACGGTGATAGAGAATAGGAGCCCCATCCCTTCTCCCTGGCCATCCTGTGCAGGAGTTCAGCTCCCGAGCACTCCCCGTATATCTGAGCATACTGGAAGATGTCATGCTAAATAGAAGCCACCCAAAGACCCAACCGACACAAGTGACCTGAGATTTTTTTTTTAATTTCAGATTGATATGAGGGTACAAATGTTGTTTCTGCTTCCAAGGTGAAGTTCAAGTTGTAGTTGAGCCCTTCACCCAGGGGGTGTACGGTATACCCCAACATTGTGCACGTTGTGTGAGACCTTGTCAGTCACCCTCCCGCCTCCCCTCTCCCCTTCCTCTCTCCACTAGAATTTACTTGTGTTTTTCTTTAGTGGAGGCATGTGGTTGTCTCTGTATTGGTTTCATATTAATATTATTTCCTATTAGTATTGAATACATCAGATACTTGCCTTTCCACTGAAGAGATTTTGGTGGCCAGTGTGACATGACTTTGACGGTCAGGCTGGCCATCTTGTCAGAGGCTCCCTCAGCAGCTGGCTTTGTGATGCTGAGCAGGTTGCTCCTCATGGGTTTCTGCATGATACAATCAACGCTAGTCTAATAAGAGGCCTCAGGACTGGAGAACTCTCAGGTGGCTGTTGACATCCCAGTGACAGTCCTCACAGAACGTGCATCTGCTCAGCCTCCTGGGCTGCCGGGTGGAGTGAAGCCTGCAGCTGCTCTGGCTGCAGCGACCTTGATAATCCGCTGAGATGCTGACTTCAGCCAGACACGTCAGCTCCCAGACATAGCTGCTGGTTTTGGCAGGCCAACGTGGAGCCCCGGGACTGGGAGCTCTTTCCTGTGATAGAGCCTCTGTCTAGGCACCGTGGAGCAGGCTCTGAGACACCTGGGCCACAGAGGGTCCCAGGGAACTCGCACTCTCTTTTCAGGATGAAGGTCAGGACCTTCCCTCAGTAGAGTTTCTCCCTCACCCCCACCCCCTAAGGCAGACTGCAGTTTGGGATAAAAATTATAAACTTCACCAACATCAGGAACTTCTATAGGTCCATGATGGGCAAGCCATGAAGCTAACTTGCCAGGTATAATCCAGACCAGGGCATAGAAAATGCAATCCCTGGACCTGAAAATATATACCACTTCTCCAAGTGGGTCAAGAGGTTGGGACATTTGCATCTCTACAAGACCATCTGTTTAAAAGCTTGTTCAAGAGCAATGTTCCACAGGATGTTAACGTGGGGTAAACTAAGTCAAATAGCCTTTTTTTTTTTTTCTTTTACTCTGGACAGCTGGAAGTATTTGCAGTATTCGTGAGTGTTGTGAGTTGCTAAGCAAAGACAAGGTCCTGTCACTCTTCCCAACTCATAGAAAGTACCTTTTCCCTGGATCTATATTTAAACAGCAGCCAGTGTTTCTTGCAACGTTTGTTCCTGGCTCCCCGAGTTGGTTTCCTCTGACCCCACTGGCATTCCTGGTGAAGGTGGTTTTGGACAGCATGAACTGCTGGGGCCTGGTGATTCCCCTAGTCATATATACGTGGATCTTTATTTTCTTAACTGCTTGTAGTGGCTTTATGGTAATTTATCTCATTAGTGGAAGTAAGATGAACACAGATAATCATTTTATGAGATGAAGCTATGAAAATTACATGGGAGAAGTTTAAAGGTTGAAAGGTTTTTCTTTTTTTGCAGTTTTTGGCTAGGGCTGAGCTTGAACCCACCACCTCTGGTGTATGGCACCGGGCACTCTACTCCTTTGAGCCACAGGCACCACCCACGGTTGAAAGGTTTTTACTGTTCAAAAGAAATAAATGGGCATAACATTGATACCAAGATACTTTTAACTCAAATATGGAAATAAGGAGGAATTATATAACAGGAATAAGATAACAATTTTGAAATAGGACATACTCCCATTTACCAAATTTCTGTTTATTTATCTCAGTTTTTACCATATGCTGTTACTTCTCAAAGCAAGCCAAAAACGAAACAGCATGGTTTATGATATGAAAAATATGTACTGCAAGTGAGTCATAACATTGAAAAATGGCAACTTGCCATAGCCACATAAATTCTGGTATAAAGATATTTTCTACAGGGATGATTTGTTATTACAGGAATAAAAAGTATTTATTAAAAGCATTAAAATAGTAAACAGGTGACCCTTAGGCAATGAAAAGATTGATTATTCAGAAGCATAACATATATCAAATGCATAACTTATTTTGAAACCAATCAGTTTCAATTACTTTTAGACAAAGGAAAAAAATCTGAGAAAGGTGAAGCATAAACAGTGAGTTTCTCATGTAGCCACCACTTATATCCTTGATGGCCTACTGGTTACTAAACGTGGATCTCCCACACACTCACAAAGTCAGGGATCTTTTCAGGCCGCCCTCTTCCTGTATGGCCGCCCTCTGGCAGCCTGTGGGATTCAAAGGCATGCTACCGTAATTTTGTGAACTGATTTACGGGGGGATCGGGCTAAAAGTACCCCCACCTACCCCTACCCTGGAGAGCTGGTATGGTCTGAAGAGGAAGGAGGGAATCAGACAGCCTTCCCAGGCCCCCAGGGCCCCACCCCTTCTCTTATCTACCCAGTTCCAGGGTAGATAGTATTCTTGGTTTCAGCATTCCATAAATCACTTAAGGGCTGAGAAGGTAAAGGGTAGTGAGACAATTTTATTCTTCATTCCGTAGTGGCAGCATTAAGAGAAACCACTCTTGTATTTTCGTGAAGTTCTTTGTTTTTTTAGAGCTAGGGCCTTGCTATGTTGCCTAGGTACACCTTGAACTCCTGGCCTCAGCGACCCTCTCACCTCAGCCTCCCAAAGCATTGGGATTACAGGTCTGAGCCAATGTGTCTGGCTTATATTTTTAATAATTTCATGTATAAAAATATCATATGTACTTTGAACTGATCTGGGAAAATATAGAAAACAAGAAAGAATTTAATCTCTCTAAATCTGTGTTCTTATTTCATAGGTTTTTAAGAGGATAAAATGGGACAATGCAAAGGAAACCACTGCAGTAATTAATGTTCTATAAATGTTGACTCTGTAAAGCCACAGTACTAAAATTTAACAGCAGTTAAAATTTTGGTACTATCTATCTAAACTTTTTCTATGTGATATTAATTGTATTCATTTCAACCATAAATGTATAGCACATGGAATTTAAAATAATTCTCATTTACTTATTTTGTTTTATTTATTTATTTTGGGACAGAGTTTCTTACTCTGTCACCCTGGGTAGAGTGCTATGGCCATCGTAGCTCACAGCAAACTCAAACTCCTGGTCTCAAGCTATCCTCTTGCCTCAGCCTCCCAAGTAGCAGGGACTACGGGTGCCTGCCACATTGCCAGCTAGTTTTTCTATTTTTAGTAGAGACGGAGTCTCACTCTTGCTTAGGCTGGTCTTGAACTCCTGACCTCAAGTGATCTACCCACCTCCGTCTCCCAGAGTGCTGGGATTACAGGCATAAGCCGCCGTGCCTGGCTGAAGTGTACAGGGTAGAACACAAGTGGTCAGTGTACAACTCCACACATTTTCATAGACCGAACCCACAGCAACACCCAAGAAATCTCCTTGTGCTGCCTTACAGTTGTTAACCCTACCCTTGCAGGAAAACCATTTTTGTTACTTCCACCAGCACAGACTAGTTTGTCCTGACTTTGTATGCTATATAAATGGAAGTAATCTTACCCATGATGCTTACAATTTTGAACCATGCTCTTTCTCATATATCACAAGACACTAACAATACCTCCCATGTCCCCTAATGCTGCCCATGTACATTTTGCTAAGCACTTTACAAGCATTTTCTTTCTTAGCATCAAAGAAAACCTAGGACATAAATACCAGCTATTATCCCCATGGTGGAGATGAAGGGACTGAAGGGAAGAAGCAATTGGTTTGAGGTTTCATCACTCATAAATTCTGGAGCCTTGAGACAGCTGAGGTCTGTTTGCTCTGGAGTCCGTCCTTACAAGCCCGTCCTTCCCTCCTCACTGGCATTTCCAGGGCGGCACAGCTGTGTCAGCAGCACAGCTGAATGATCAGGTTAAGTGCTTGTGTCCTGGTTTAAATCTAACTTTGCAACTTACTAGTAATGTTACCATGGCAAGTTACCCACGTCTTTTTATGTTTCCTGTTTGTGGAGTACTCACACAAACTTCAGAGATTGTTTTAAGAATTAAATGAGAATGTTTATAAAGCATACAAAACGGGACCTGGACCTGGTACACATGCAGTAAAAAAGAATAAAATTCTATCATATCATTTGCAGTGGGGATGAACCTGGGGGAATATCACATTAAATGAAATAAGCCAGACACAGAAAGACGAATACTGCATGATCTCACACACACCTAAAATCTAAAAAAAAAAAAAAAAAAAAATCAAGAAAAAGATGCCATAGCAGAGAGAGAAGAGTGTTCACCAAAAGAGGACAGGGGAGAGGGAGAGAGAGGGAGGGAGGGGAGGGGAGGGAGGGGAGGGAGGGGAGGACAGGAGAGGTCAGCCAAGAGGGACCAGTTACCATGAGGAGGAATGAATTCTGCTGTTTTGCATAGTAGGGTGACTGTGGTCAGGAGTAGAACATTTTATATCACCAAACAGCTAGAAGAGAGGTTTTTAAACATTCTCACCACAAGGAAATGTACGTTGGTGAGGTGACAGGCACATTAACTGCCTTGATTAGATTATGTGGCATATGTATGTATCAAAACATCGAAACATATACAATTGCAATGTGCCAATTAAACATAAATGAAAAGACTTTAAAAATAAAAACAAAAGGCTGCATCATAAACCATTGAGTGGACACAGCATAATTTCCCTAACCGTTCTGGTATCATTTTAGTTGTTTCAATGTTATAAATAACTTTTAATGAACGTGATACGAGAACCGTGTTCAGTTTTCTTTTTAACTGTGCATTTATGTGATTTTACTAGTTACAGCCTGTACCTTGTGGAAGTTCAGGGAAGCCTCTGAGTGGCTCGGCTCTCACTTCCCAGAAGCACGGCTAACGGCCACTGCTCTGCAGAGCGGGAAGAGAGGCTGTTTCTCATGTGCTCCCATAACATACATCCTGTTCAAGGCAGCAGAGGCGGCCTCTAAGACAGTAGAGTTCCCTTAAACTGAATATGTTATCCTGATATATTTGAGGCCTGATCATTCAGCTGTGCTGCTGACACAGCTGTGCCGCCCTGGAAATGCCAGTGAGGAGGGCACTAGAAATGTAGGAGAGGCAAATTTATATCTTCTCAGCATTTCAAAATAGCATGCTGGGTCTGAGCACAGAGCATTTCCTGAAGCTTGACGCTCATCTAAGATTAATGCTGGCCTTGAGCAGTCTCATGATCAACATTTCCAAACAGGTCATTAATCTCTAGGAAATGCTTAGTATTTTGATTGCTGTTGGCTTAATTGAGGTTGTGAATAATTTAGCAAGGAATGATTACATGAATTAGAACAAAGAAAAGACTGTTTCTCTAACATGCACAGCAGCACCTCCTAGTGTGCACAGCTGGTAACTATGAAAAGTTAAAGTAAGATGGCAGAAATACATAAATTTGTCATAGGTTTTAATTAACAAAGAAAGTATCCTCTTATTAAAAGGAGAAAAGTAAACTGATATATTTTCACAATGTGTATTAAGCCCATATAGCTCTAACAATTGATTTTCTTTAAAACAATTTTAAATTCTCATTTTATAATAACATTAGAAATATGGCTATGAAACATTGAAAATTATTGTTTTAATAAAAAAATCTTTTCTATTTTTCAGGTCAGAAAGGGTTCTTTGTTTGAAATCATTTCCTTTCCAGCAAAGACTGCTTTAACTAGCATAATATATGCTTCATATGCAGCACTAATTTATTTGGTAAGTTAAGAAAATTATTAGAATCTAGAAATAAATCTACTCATGAATGTAATGCTAACGACAATAGCTGTACAGTGGTTCACGATACGGTATTAGCGTTAACGGTACCATTCACAAACTAAGCTGTCCTTTTCTTGTTCCACAAAATAATTTATGCTGAAAATTTCCTTTTCTGATGAGCCAAGTTAATTCACCAAAAACAAGTTTGCATAAATAACTAAAATTATTTTTCATAAATTATATTACTGTTGGAAGATTTTTGGTCAAAAAAATCTGATTTTGTTTTTACTTAGCTACAGGTGTTTTGTTTCAGCCTTTGTACCATGGTTGGCTAAAGTTCATTATTCCATCATTTTGGGTCTCTGACTCTGGGGTACACAAGTAATAATGTATTTTGGATTACAGGAGCTGTGCCTGAAAAAATATATAAAAGATTTTATGAATTATAAGGGCTTTATTTTTTGTTAAAACATTTATACTGATGAAACTGTAAGAAACAGGAAAGAAATTGTGGAGATTGATGAATTATCACAAAATCTATAAATCCGTGTATCACCCAGATGAAGACATAAAACATTACCAGGACTCCAGAAGCCTCTTTGGTGCCCCTTACAGCTGCTACCTTCCTCTTTAAGCAGGTGTGTGTGTGTGTAAGTTGACCAGATAATTCTAAAATACGTAGGGAAAAATAAAGGGTCAAGAATAACCATTGACATCTTTGGGGGAAAAAGTATATAACTTACTTTTAAATGTATTAATTCACATTTTTTTTTTTAAAAAAAAAGCCAAATTTATCAAATATTTCCAAGTGTTTTAAATTTTTAAGAAGTGCTCAGTATCTTAAATGTGGATTTTATACATTCAACCAAGCTAGGATGCAAATACACTGCAAAAACATTGTAGGATGAAATGGTTGTGAGAAAATAAAAATTAAGACTAAAACAAATTAAACTTTAGTCTATCAAAGACTGCTGAAATAATCTCACATAAATTATGCTATAAACTTTATAAGTAGGTAATAGAAATTATTTTTTGGAGATCTGACAATTGACCCTATATACCTATTATGCCTGGGAGAGGTCAGGGTTGGAATTATGGTTTTGAAAACAAATAATATATATGTTGGAGGTTAATGTCCTGTGTGGAACTACGTCCGGTGAAATGTGAAGAACAGCAACATTTAAGGTGAGCTCAAAAGGAATCCATTAAACAGACAAAGAAACAACAATCAGAAAAGTAGGAAGAAAATCAAGAGAAATAGTGTCAAGAACACAGAGAGTAAGTTCTTAGTAGTTAAGTGTCAACTACAAGCAGAAAAAGTCAAGTAAAATGAAGATTTTAAAAGTGTCCATTAGATCTAGTAGTGAAGATGTCGAGAGGTTAACCATCTTGAGAGTTATTTCAGTGTCAAGATGGGAGAATGAAGAAAGAAAAAAAGTAGGTTTCAGAGTGAGTAAGAGATAATAGATAGCATGGAAACATAGACTCTGGCTTGATCAAGAAAAGAGAAAGTATACAGCAGTCAACAGGGGACCAGGGTCCCAAGGTGTCTAATTTTAAGATTTTAGAATGGAAGACATTCAAGGCATGTTATAGACTGCAGGAGAGTGAAGAGGTTGAAGAGACAGGGGATACTTTATAGAGAAGATGGTAGGGTATAGGTTTAAAGCAGAGAAGAAAGGTACTGACTTTGACCAAGACCCTTAGTTTTTGAGATTGGAACAAAAGTGATTAGAATGGACAGAGATGTATTTTGTAGATGAGGGAAGAGTACTGGACTTTACAACCTTTTTTTCACACCACGGCTTTCAAAGAAAACAATCATGTTTGGGTTAAATGGATGAGGACGTGTGTGCTGGAGTGAGGAGGTGGAAGGTGTCTGGCTCTGGGTTTGGACACATTCAGGTGCAAGTAACAAAAGATGCCTGAAAGTACCTTGAGCAATACAGACATTTTAATGCATTAATTAGAAACTGGGAATTAGGCAGTTCCTAGTTACGTACGGTTCACCCACAATGCCATGAAAAACCCGGGTGGTACGGTCTGAATGTCTGGGTTCCCCCTAAGCTCATATGCTTAACTCTAGCCCAGGTTGGTGGGATAGCAGCTAGTTCCTCTGGGAGGAGGGAATTAGGAAATGAGAGCAAGCCTTCATGGGTGGATGAGTGCCCTTAGGAAAGAGCCGCCTTGTCCCTTCCACCACATGAAAACACTGCTGGAAGGTGCCGTCTAGGAAGCAGAAAATCAGCCATTACCATGCACAGAATCTGCTGGTACCTTGACCTTGGACTTCCCAGTGTCCAAAAATGTGGGAAATAAATTTCTTTTGTGTAGCAGCTGCTATGTAGTAACCCTAACAGCCTAAGATACCAGGGTCTTTCCATCTTTTTCTTCTAAAAGCTTGTTTTTAGTCATTTCATTTATTCATGCATCCTGTCAATGTCCAAAGCAAGAAGAGGGAGACAAGTGGAGGCAGAAGACAGTCTTTCTTTCTCCTTATATAGGATGAAAAACTCTTCCAAAAATCCTTCCCAACCTCCTTCTTAGCTGACATTTTATTTCATTGGCTACAGGGTCCCATGGCCACACACTAACTTTGGGGACCGCATCTGTGTTCCTCCCCTCTGTGGTGAGAAGCAGGCAGGGCAGGAGACAGGAGGGCGAGAGGATTGAGGCTGCCCAAGCCCGAGGCCCTCACGCTTCTTGCGTTACCTCTTCAGGAAAGCCTTCTCAGGTTCAGAGTTCATCACCTTACCCTGATGCACCTCTTTTGTGAAATAAACAAGTTTGTCTCCCCATATTTCATGAATTTTCTATTCTCGTTGCTTGCCTTAAATACTTGTCATAATTATTACTAAATGTAGAGTAAGTTTAATTAATACAGTTCTTAGTGACTCTGAATTATTGAAGTTATTGTTCTTTTAATACTTTTCCTTAAAGTACTGAATGGTACTTTTTTGAGGGGGTGGGGTGAGTACCATAAATTTGCTTAGTGATTATTTACTAACTTCTGAGATCCTTATCAAAAGGTTCCTTCCCAAAGTCCCAGGGGAATAACATTAAAACAAAAAACTTTGAAATATTAACATGTTTAAAGATAAATTCTAACTCTCAGAAAATGTTTTATTTAATTAAATCAGAATAAAGATGTAAAATATCTAATGAATTGGGAAAAAATATGCAAAACCCATCTTTATTGAAGTATAGTAGGCTTTATATTGCTCTCTAAAGGGAACACTCATGTGCTCTTGGCAGGAATGCAAACTAGTAAAGCCTTTACTAGAAGGAGAGAGTCCTCAAAGAACTCAAGTACACCTCCCATTTGATCTGGCAATCATATTACTAGGCATCTACCCAAACCAAAAAAAAAAAAAGTCATTTTACCATAAGTACTTAAGCACCCAAATGTTTATTGCAGCTGGATGTGGAAACCACCCAAGTGCCCTTCAACCCCTGGACTAACAAGCTGGGGGACGGGTGTACCATGGAGCACTACACAGCTGTAAAAAGATGGAGCTGTTGTATCTCTTATAACAACCTGGAAGGACTTATCTCCTAAGTAAAGGATCACAATAATGGAAAAGCAAGCATCCCATGTACTCAAGACTGAGTTGAATAGTAGATTAACAACCTTAGGCCTACATGAGAGAAAAACTCAATTAAATTCAAGAAGAGGAGAGGCGGGAGGGGGTTAGGTGAGTTCCCACCCAGTGGGGACAGTGCGTGGGGATAAGGCACACTTCCTGGTGAAGGAGATGGGGACATCTTGGGCTTTGCCTTACAAACAAGCGATGTAACCTAACCGTATGTATCCCCATATTAACCTGAAATTTAAAAAACATATATTTGGAAAAAATAAAATTCTCCTAGATTGTTGTGTAATATATTTAGAAAAAGGAATCAAGCTGCTGACACTTACCAGGTGCTGGGGGTCCCGAAAGGAAGTGCTTTTCTATTAGAGTATGCAGATTAATGATCTCTCTTAAACATCTTACTGTCCTTTTTATCTGTGGTTGGTAACTTAAAAAGAAACTTAACTTTTCAAAAACTTTTTTATTACATAGGCTGTCTGTGTTAATGCTGTGCTGGAGAAAATAAAGAACATTTTCAAAGAAGAAGAATCCATACGGCAAAACAGAGAGGAGAGTGAGCATTTCAGGAAAGCCTTCTCTGCGCCTGTGCTCTCAGAGCCCAGCTTTCCTGAGGGTGAGATCAAAGCCAAGCCTTACAGGTCACTGCTGGAGAAGCCCAACAGCACTACTGATCGCCCCAAGCTTCCTGCTAATAAACAGAGTAATAAGATCCAGGTTTTACATTCTGTGTTTGACCAGTCAGCGGAAACAAACGAATGAGCGAATCTCAACACAAATCCCACCGATCAGAGCTGACCGAGTATCTAGCGAGGGGCCGTTGCATCTGCCAAAACTAGGAGACTGGTTCACCTGAATGGAATTGCTCTGCTTCACAAAAAAAAAAGGGTGGGACTACTACTAAAGTGTCATTCTCTAAAATTTATATGGTGGAAAAAATAAAATGAGTCGACGTACAATGTATGTATTGACTGTACATTTTTAATGAACAAGAAAATTTGCCCTTTGGTGGGTTAGATTTTACACTGTGGTTTATAATATGAAAATATTTATAATACTTTCATGTTTTTATTAAAGGCTTGTTTTTCACATTTAACTCTTTATCTTGCAAGGAAAAAAAACTATCAAAATGCTACACATATTTTTCATAGCTATAAGAATAGATTTATCTGCAGACTGCATTGTTTGAGCCTGCCTATTATTCCTTCTCTTACAACTCACTTATAAAGTTATGAAGTACTTGCAATTCATAGATGCCATCCATTTATAAAGTAAAACATTACTTACAAATGTGACAAGATTTCTGTATATGTATAGGACATGCTATCACGTAAGAAATCAAGTCCACACCACTCATTGTTGCCACTGGCTCCTGAAAGAAAAGACTCCTGTAATTGGCCCCACAAACCAAGGCCATGATTTTTGCCCAGAGAGGTACTTTGATTTCTTCCATATGCTTTAACTTCTGGACACGAGTTCAGACCTGACGGATCACTGAAGGAGCAGCACCTGACGTAACAGGCGGGGCTGTGCCTATCCCAGAGCTAGGCCATCTTCTGCACCTGTTAGCAGCTGCTGCCATAACAGCATTTATAAAAAGCCCTAATCTGGCTCATTAGTAGTCTGAGGAATGAGTACCAAGTGGTGCTCATGCTGTCCACGTTCCAACAGAAAAGGAAACATAGTAATATACAGCAAAAGGTTCTGTGCGCAAAGCCTTTTCCATACATAACTTATTCATTTACTATTTTTACAATAACCAGAGGAAAGAGTCTGGGTGGGCCCCTTAGAATGTTGGGCTCTTAGTTTAATCGTATGGCACAAAGATTACTGTCCTTTGAGACTAGGTTCCAGTCTTAACAACAGCTGTTCTCATTCTGAATTCTACTAATCCTGGCTCTTTCTGGTCCCACTTACTCTCATATTCTATTGTGTGCTGTAGAGTTTTACATGATCAGTACCTAGGGTGTTACCTGAAGTACTTAGCAATTAGTAGGGAGTAGACACCAGGCAACTGGAACACTGCTGGCAACAAATAACTGGCATGGTAAAACCAGGGTGAAACAACTAAATGTCAACCTTGATTGTGACCTTTGAAGAACAAAATCCTGGACCTCTTCTCTCTATAACAAACACTTGGACACACATGCGCAAAGTTCTCTAAAAATAAACTGTGTATTTGCATTCAAAGCACACTGACTCACTAAATAGGAGACTGTACAGTTCTCACGGAGGGGGCAGTGGCTGTGTGTGTCTTACTTCAAGAAACTGTAACACGTCTCCTTCAGTTTTCATGTCTAGCACAATGGTACGTTTCTTATTTTTAAGTTTAGCATGTAAATTGATCTGTTTTTGAGGCATTTTTTAAAGACAAAAAGTATGCTATATATTTTGGGAAAATGTACAGTTAAGATTTGAGCATTCTAGTGTATTTAAATTTTACCTAAAAACATACAAATAATACAATCAAATAGGAGAATTAGTAAACCCACAGAAGCGTAAATAAAACAAGAATGAGAGAATCTGGTAATTGTTGGAGCTGAATGATGGTTGGTTGACTTTAAAACTTTTCTAGAATAAAATACGTTATATCAGATAGGGACTTTTGTCTATAAAAATGTTTCTTACTAAATCCTACTTTTTACCTACTATTCATTTTGTTTACCCCAGATTATTTTCATCCTTAAATTGAATATCTTGAATCTATAATCTTCAGATTCCAGTCAATCAAGAGGACTGAACAAAATATGTTCTATTGGTCCTGACGACAATCCTCAGATATATCACACTGAGTATGTGAGCTCCTAAACCTGTCAGATTTATATGATTTTGAAAGTAACAGTTGTGTCTATGTTGGCCAAAATTCATCAATTGTGTTGAAGCAAAGTTATTCTAAAAATACTTCCAAACATGCACAATACTTTTCACTGCCATGTATTTTTATCAGGAAGAACTCTTAATTACTTTGAAATCTCCAGTAGCATAAAAGTCAGAGTCACACTTAAAAGGTTCAGTAGAAAGAGTCACGTAAATATTGCCATTGTCCACTGTCACTACGTGAGTCCTTTGCTTAATTCCTTTGGAGCACCACTTGGGTTTTGCTGATGGATCTTTAGGATTTATAGACTGATACAGTCCTTCTCCTGTTGCCAAAGTAATTTTATATTTATGCCACGGGCAAACTATACACGGTCGTCCATCAAAATCCTGTGGAAGAAAATAACTCACTTAATATTCTGACATTTCAAATGTTCATGATAAAACACAGAGTCAGGACAGACTCTGGCAGAAGAAATCAAGCTAAAGTACAGGCCAGCCTCTTTTATTTTTTTACCTCCTGTTTACAAAATATTCAACATAAAGCAGACCCTAATCTGAGAACAGTCACCATGTCCTTTTGAAGTTGATCAGAAACCCAGTTAGAGCTCTCTCAGAAGCCAGACTTGCTCAGCAACCGCACCAACCACACCAACCGCACCATGTGACTGAGCTGTGCCGTGACCTGTCAGACGTCAATGTCACTTCCTTGACAGAAATGGGGCAAGGCCTTCAAGAGCTTCTGTAGGAATTGTCACTAGCTGCTAGAAGAAGTATAAGCTCTGGATATAAAGTCGATAGTGGTTACTAAACATATGAGAGCATAATGTTAACAGAAGAGCAATTTGTGATCCAAAGTAGTTAACTGTCAACTTTTTAAATGTCTGAATGAAGTGCTTCACAAACTTCAAAGAGCATGGGAATCACCTGGATCGTGACAAGATGCAGCTCTGTTTAACCTCAATAGTTCGGGGGAGAAGTGGAGGAGACTCTGCACACCGCAGGCGACACCATGGTCGCTCATCTATGAGCCCCACCTGAGAGTAGCAAGCCCTTAAAGTGCTCATCATGGACTAAAAATGAAGGAAATTCTGTAAAAATAACATCAGTGGGTGCTTAAATTTTCCCTCTCTACCAAAAGTGCAGTAATGCTGATTTGTACCTCCATGAAACTACCAGCAAACTTTCATATTTTCACAATTTCAACACACAGACGTCCTTTAACATGAGAAGGACAGGTGTGGAACCAGACACACATCAAGGGTAGAGAGTGGAACGCTGAGTTCACACCTGACTTTGCACCAGTTAGAGGAAGATCAGTTTCCCTCATGTTTTCACGAAGCAGAAAACAAAAAATTAGGTGACCAGTTTTGAAATGCAAGGAAGCAAAGGCAATTCTTCGTTTTCTTCTCTCCAGTTCCTCTCAGTTAAGACTTCAAAGTGTGTTTTCTTTTTTAAAAAATATATATATGCTGGATATTTTGTTATATTATAGAAGAAATATATACTCATTGTAAAAAATTCAAATTACACAGTATATAAAGTAAAAAAGTGAATATTATTTTTGATAAGAAAGCGGGATCTCATGAGAACTACTATTCCATTAATACAACTTACTTTTTTCAGGCCTCAATATATTTCTGACTCCCCTCCACACCAGCACATACGGATCTGCCTCATGAATGTAATGGTTGCATCATACAGTAATGCCACAACCTGGCTATATCACAATTTATTTAACCAGTTTCCTATTGTTAAAACATATGCATTCCCTTCAATTATTCATGATAATAAATAATGCTACAATGAACCTTTCCTATACATATACAAAAACATGTGTGCAATCATATCTTTATGATAGACATCTCGGAGTATAACCCTAACCCCAGGTCAAAAGACACACATATTTCTCTATTTATCTGTGAACTGGTTTTCTTCACATTATAAGGGTTGTGAATATCTGAAATATTGAATATTGATTATATTCAAAATATTAAAGTAAAGGTCAAATCAAATGTAAATTATTTTTGAATAAAGAATTAAATAAAAAGGATATAAACAGGAAACATGTAAGTTTGTTGAAAATAGATTTAATTTTACATACCTCTATTTCTCCCAAGTGTAAAGGTCCTCCGGAGTCTGAAAAGAAATTAAATATTATATGTAGTCACTAAAAAAATTGAAGTTGTTTCGTTTGTGGTTAGTAAATAAAATTTTACTAGTGAAAAACCGACTCTTACGGTAACAGCGAATGTCCATGGCATAATATTCCCCCTTGTGGCAGAAAATGACCACTTCTCTGTCATGGACAACAGCAGTCATTCTTCCACGTTTTTTTATGTCATCTTCTCTGCCAACACAGACAGAAGAATGTTCCTTCTTTTCAGATTCTGGTACAGAGTCATCAAGATTCATGCTAGTTGCACAAAAAAGAAAAAAAGAAGAAGAAAATAAAAAAAAAGAAAATTGCCAAGCGGTCTTCGCTAGTTTGGCTACAACTTAAACCACAGAGGCAACACTAAGAATGAAGAGCCCAAACCTCCGAGAATAACGGAGCCATTTTTCCATATCTACATAAAACAAAACCTTTATAAGTACTAGACTACAGTCAGTCACTACTTTGAGTTAGAGACTGTCAAAGCCTGCCAAAATTATGGAGGACTCTCTAGGGAAGGCTAGACTTGTATCAGATTCATTTCAATGCTTAAGAAGGAAATTTCAAAACTCCTAAGACAAAGACTTAAATTTCATTATTATTTCCCATGTCATTCAAAGTGAACAATGTCCAGTTATTGTTTCATCGTTTCTAGTCTTCTGCTATGGGCAGGACTCTTTGACAGTTTAGTGAATTGTCTTGGGCCCCTTGGCTGAGGTGGCCCACGTGGTTCTGTGTAGATTACACAGCCAGCTCTAAACGGCCGAACCAGACAACTATTACAAGGGGGGACAGGCACGAACTGACGCCTTTCATTTTCTTACCTCAGACAGAAATTGCCATTACTTTCTCCTGCCTTATTTGAGCATTCAAAGAGACAAAATTCTCAATTAATTTATAGAGGAGAATTTTCAGATAGTATAAATATATTTTTTCTTGGCACAGATATGAAGCCTATTTCTTTAAAAGCAACCCTGAGACTTTCCATATACTTTAAGAACACAGTCACAGTTAATTTCACGTGAGAAGGAAACATCAACATATAGTGTCAGGGTTTGGGCCGCACACAGAGGATTTTCATGAGGGTCTCCCCTGTGGAGGCATTTACATTTTTTTCTATGATAGATCCAATTTTCCAAGAATTTTTATAATTATTTTTTCTCCATTTCTAATCCCAAATCTATTAGAGGTAGGAGTTACTATTTGAAAAGTTTCTGGAAACATTCTTAATTTTCCCATATCAGGATATAGAATCTGATGGTTTTGACAGTAACTTTCAAAAAGTGTGAAGAACCATGTGTTTTCTTAGGGTTGATAAGAGAGACAGAGACAGGGAGAGATTTGTTCTCCAGGCAACTCTTATTTTGAATCTTTGCATATAAATAAAATGTACATAAAATATAAATAAAAATTACAAAGGGTTTTGCTTTTTCCTTTATTTCCTAATTAGTATATTATCAGATATCTCTGCTTGGTCTCTGCCATGTGCTGCAAAATGGGCATCTTCCATCACCTGGACCACAGCCAGCACTGCAACCAGCACTGGGCAGGCTCACTCCCTGTGGGTGGGCAGGAAAGGACGGGCTATCCCATCCAGGTCTGAGACTCTGTATGTACCTAGACTGTTATGTTGGAGCTGGGTGCTTCAACTCCTTCATTGTATGACAGAAGTGAAGGGTCCATGGTAACATGTAATCACGACCTACTTTTATCTTTTGGACACCGATTGACAAGTTTCTCTGTAATCTACTTAGGGATTAATCTATGTTTGAAAATATAAAATAGGCAAGATTATCAAGGAGTGGCTAATAAACAATAAAGACTTTCAACAATATGTGTTCAGGTTTTCATTCTGCAAAGTTCTCCTTCCTCATTAGAGATTATCATTCATTTGATAGATATTTCCTGAACTCTGACTATGTGACCAGCACTTCAGGAAGTAAGACAGATAAAATCTCTGCCCACCCAAACATTACATTCTGCTTGGTAAGATCGATAATATAAACAAATACATAAGTTAAACATGAAGACAATAAAAAGGATCCCATGAGAAAAAAAATAGGGAGAGGCAATTGTGCAAAGAACAGGCTGGGAAGGTGCCTGAGATGACAAGTGAGCTGAAAACCCCAACATGCCAATGAACTATGTGTGCTAACTGTGGGGCGAAGAGAGTTACAAACTGAACGCACAGCAAACACAAGAGCCTGAGGGAAGGAAAAGTTTTGGTTAACACTAGCCAGATCATGCTCCAGGGGACCAGGGTGTGAAGAGCAGGGCTGTGAACAGGCAGCAGCCAGGTTGTTCTGTGCTGCGGGTGGATTTTACCCTAAGAGCAATGGGCAGGCACTGAAGAGTGTGAAGCAGTTGAATGGGACATGATCTACTTTTAAAAGAATGCCTGGCTCTGCAGAGAATGGAATATGGTGGAATCAGACTGGAAGCACAGAAATCAAAAAGCTGCCGCATGGGTCAGTGGGAGAGCGGGTGCTTGCTGCAGGGTGCTGACTCCGGGGGCGGAGCTCAGGAGGTGGGGAGAAAAAGCAGCAGCAGCAGCAGCAATTACCTTGTGCTGTGTGACAGGAACTCTTTTAGTCCTTTCTAGTTATTAGCTCCTTTAATCCCGAATGTATTACTAAAAAAAAGATATTACTGTAATTTTGCAGTGGAAAAACTGAGGCACAGAGAAGTTGGGTAGATGAGGAGGGATGAAGAACCTACAGAAAAATAAAGAAATAAAAATGACTCCCAAGTTTTTTCGTTTGTGCAACTATGTGGACTGTAGTGCCAATGACTATGACGAGATAAACCAAGAAAGGAATGACATTTTTGTAGGGATGGAAAATCAAGAGCTAGCTACATTTGGGATATAATGAGTTCAGGGCATCTCAGAGGCACTCCAGTGGCTGTATCAAGGCAGCAGTCTGATATATGAGACTACAGTTGAGAATCGCTACAGAGAAACATCTGGGAGTTTCCTATGGTGTCACTTGGACAAGAAGTCTTAGACAATTTCTGAAGCCCTTTCAACATTTAGAGGTCAAGTGGGAGAGAGGCTGAAGAAGGAAGGGCAAGACCAGCAGAAGTGTCCAACCTGGAGGCACCACCCTACCAGACTTCAGGCTATATTACAAGTCCACAGTAAACAAAACAGCATGGTATTGGCAGAAAAATAGAGACATAGACATATGGAACAGAATAGAAAAGCACGATATAAAAGCAGTCTCTTACTGCCATCTGATCTTTCATAAACTAAACAAAAGCATGCAGTGGGGAAAAGAATCCCTATTCAACAAATGGTGCTTGGAGAACTGGATAACCACATGTGAAAGACTGAAACTGGACCTATACCTTTCACCGTTTGAAATCTAAGACATGAAACCATAAAAATCATAGAAGAAAGTATGGGAAAAACTCTTGATGATGTTAGACTAGGGAAAGATCTTATGACAAAGACTTCAGCAGCTATTGCAACAACAACGAAAATAAACAAACTTAATTAAGCTGAAAAGCTTCTGCACAGCTAAGGATACAAGTAAAGCAAAAGATAACTGTCAGAATGGGAAAAGATATTTGCAAAGTATCAATCTGACAAAGAGTTGATAACTAGAATCTACAGAGAACTCATATTAATCAACAACAACAAAAAAGAGTAAACAATCCCATTTACCACTGGGCAAGAAATATAAATAGAACCTTCTCTGATAAAGACAGACAAATGCCTAATGAACATTTGAAAAAATGCTCATTGTCCCTGATCCTCAGAGAAATGCAAATCAAAACTACCCTGAGATATTACTTAACCCCAGTGAGAATGGCCCACATCACAAAGTCTCAAAGCCGAAGATACTGGCACAGATGTGGAGAGAAGTCAACACTTTACACTCCTGGTGGGACTACAAAATCATACACCTTTTTGAAAGGAAGTGTGGAAAATCCTCAAAGTACTCAAATTAGACCTCCCATTTGATCCTGCAATCAATGCCAATGACCGTGATGAGAAAATCTGGGAGGTTTCTATGATGGCACTTGGACAAAAAGTGTAGATGGGGAAGAAGGTCTTACACAATTCCTGAAGCACTTTCAACATTTAGAGGTCAGGTGGGAGAGAGGCTGAAGAAGGGCAATCCCATTACTGGGCATCTATCCAGAAGAAAAAGAAAATCCTTTTATCATAAGGACATTTGTACTGAACTGTTTATCTCAGCTCAATTTACAACTGCCAAAAATGTAGAAACAGCCTAAATGCCCCCCAACCCAGGACTAGATTAACAAGCTGTGGTATATGTATACCATGAAATACTATTCAGCCACTAAAAAAGATGGAGACTTTACATCTTTTGTATAACCTGGATGGAGGTGGAACACATTCTTCTTAGTAAAGCATCACAGGAATCAAGCAAGAATCCAATGTACTCAATCCTAATATGAAGCAGTAGACGATCTAATACAGGGGTCCTCAAACTACGGCCCGCGGGCTACACGTGGTATGATCATATTTGTTCCCATTTTGTTTTTTTACTTCAAAATAAGATACGTGCAGTGTGCATAGGAATTTGTTCATAGTTTTTCTTTTAAACTATAGTCCAGCCCTCCAACGGTCTGAGAGACAGTGAACTGCCCCCCGCCCCATCAAAAAGTTTGAGGACCCCTGAATATAGATCCACATAAGAGAAAAATTCATATCATTCAAGGTCGGGGAATGAGGGAGCAAAGACAGGGAAGGAGAGTGGGGATGGATGTGCTCCCACTTAATGGGCACAATGTTAGGGTACAAGGGTACAACTCTTCCGGGCAGAAACAATTATCAGAGGGACTTTATCTAACAAATGCTAACATTGTAACCTAATTCTTAGTACCCTCAATTAACCTAAAATGATGGGGGAAAAAAAGACATTTGAGAAAATTATAAATCACATGTTGACTTCAAATTTTCTAATTTTAGGAAGATGGTCTTTCATCATCAGCACATTCACAGTTCAAAGGAAGTTAGGATAACAATCTATATGGAACCTGCTTAAGTCTTAGGTTAACATTTTACATACAAACACATACACCCAACTTCTTTAAAGAGAGCACGTGCACTTTCGTGTACCTAGCTTAGAACAATCACAAACTGTGGGACAACAAGAGGGATTCACTTTCTAGATAATTTTCCTGATGGCTTTTCTAAATATTTATTTGATCCTGTTTGACTTATAAGAAATGTTTAAATGTTAAAAGAATATGGATTATTTAAAAAGTAAGTTTATAAAAACAAAATCTTAAGAGTATAATCTCTACATGACTGTGTCAGGAATCAACTTTAGACAGAGAGAATTTATAGGCCACTATTTTCAGAAGGGTAGTTTTGAGCCATGTGGAAGACAGATAACATTTATGATTGTAAATCTGGGCTCCCAAAATTGAGTGTAAGTAGAGGTGTCTAGAGGTGCACGCACACACAGAGATGCATTGATGGGGAGACGCAGGAACTTTGAATTCAGCAAAGGAAAGCATTATACAAATCAAGCTCAGGAAATTATAGGGATGTTGAATCTGCGCTCTGAAGTTTACATTGTAAATCCTTGCTTTAACCCGGCTACTTAAAAAAAAAAGAAAAAAATGGAAAAATAATACATACTCTATTTTTAAAAAATCATCTCACAATAAAAAAGAAGAAATATATTATTTTTTAAAAATGGCAAAGAGGACCAGGCCATGATTTTCTGGGTTAGCTCTGGTTGGCCAGAAGCTGGAATACTACCACTTCATGGTCATCTGATCTACTTGATTTTGGCAGGTGCCCAATGTATCCAAATTGCTCAGATGGTAGTATTTACCTTCAGAGTTGAGCATACAGCATTATCACACTTTGTGACAGAACACACAAAGAGTCAATAATGATAAGAAAAATGGAAACATGTAATGAACTAACTGAAAGAAGGGGAAACAGGCTGAGGAAAAAGAAATATGAAATTTGCAACACATATGACCAATAAAGGATTAAGATTCATAATATACCAGGAACTCCTATAGACTAGTAAGAATAATCTGTGATCCAAATAGAAAAATGAGAAAAGACATGAACAAACACTTCAGAGATAAAGAAATCCCAAAGGCCAGTAATCACATGCAAAGACGCTTAACGTCATTAGTAGGAAAATGCAAAGCCAAGCCACAAATGGGGTACTATTCCCATCCACCAGCCAGCGAAAAAATTGTACCAAATATTGATGAGAGTATGGAACAACTGCTAGTGACAGCATAAATTAGTGCCGCCACAGTTAGGTATTACCTAGTAGAGTTAAACATATTCAGGACCAATAATACCACTTTAGGTAGAGAAACGGGCACAGGCACACCAGGAAACATACACACCAGTGGTTATAATAGCAAAAGATAAAAAACACCACAAAGTTCATTAACAGTAGAACAGATCATTTGTATGTTCATTTGGTGGAAAGCTGTAGAGCAGTGAAACTCTATCACTACATCAAGTTGGACTGATTTTAAAAATGTAACTTCAAATGAAAAAATTGAAAAAGAATTCCAAGTATGCTCCCATTTTTATCAAGTGCAAAAACTGGCCAAACCAAACAATATGCTATTCATAGATACATGTACATAGGTTAAATTTATAAAGAAAAGCAAGGGGATAATAAACATAAAATGTCTCAAAATAATTTAGTTAATTCTTATGTTTTAAAGTATTCTTTTCAATATTAAAGTAGTATCCTTCTTTATGTAGCAAATAACCCAAGACCCAAGAACACGGGGATAAAATTTCACTTTCTATCCTTAGAGAATATGCGTGAGCATAGATCATAAATAAACTATTCGAGAATTCTGTACAGCTTATTTCAAAAACTGACACGAAAGGAGAAAATAAATGAATTCTTTTTTATTTTTCCAGGCAAAAACTAGAAAAGAAATACCACTCTCAAGCAAATATCAAAATATAAGAGACGTAAACTAACATCGAAAGTTAATTATGTTTTCCAGACTCTCAAATAAATGAGAACTAAATACTGTCCTTTCTCAAATTTCAGTCTCCTGGAACATAGTTTTTGCAGACTTTGCCTCCAACCAAGAAAAACTGTAGTGAACTTTAAAGGAGCTGATAAGAAATGAACAGAGAAGGCCGGGGCTAAATGATACCGTCTCAGAGAACTATGATTACAGCCTTGCATTTTCCTTAGGAAAGTATTATCTCAGCTGTCAAAATATAATTTCCTCTATGTATCATAAATGGTACTATTTGTTTGTGATATCTGATAATTATTTTATAATTAATACCCATATTATTAATATTACAAATATCATGGTCCATTCAGAATAATAAAAGCCTATTGACCTTAATTACTATTATTTTGATGAACTATTTATAAACTCCCATAATTCCTCTATTTTGAGTCTACTTTATTAAAATCATAACTGAATAAAAGAAAGCAAAAACTTGAGCAACTTACCCAGTTTAAGAGCTAGATGAAAACTTCCCTATGAAAAATTTAGTTGTTCTGCTCTATAATTCTCTTAAAAAAATTTTGGGGGCCTGTCTCTAAAATTAGGTTTCTATAGGTGCTAACTCCATATAACATTACAGATTAACTAATGAATCCTCAGTCACTATTAGATTCCTTTCCAACACACGAAATAAATTCAAGCTGAATTAAAAAGAAATACAGTAACTCAAGTTTCCCAGAAGACACTGGAGACCAAAGAGACTAGAAATTAAAGGTACTTACTTGTCAATCCTCTTGAGCAATGACTAAGGTGCTTTTACTACGTCTGGGGACTTGGTCCACACATTATCAAAACGCTTATCTTAAGGGTGACACTCTTGTTTTTAGGGAAGAGAAAAGCATTAGAAAGTAGTTTTGAATAGCAGAATAATAAATAATAGATAAAACTAGCTGTCCTTCAGTGAGGGCCTACTGTTTGGACACTTTGCATGTATTAGCTCATTAAGCCTCACAAAACCTCCAAAGGTAGGTGTTAATTCCATTCAGGTAACACTCACATGTGGCACACGAGTAAACTATCTTGAAGACACAAAAACCTTTAAACAAAGATTTATATTGGTGACTGGTGATATAAATGTTAGTGACATTTGTGTATAATACATATCACCAGAGATGATAGCCTTGAATTTTTAATTTATGAACGCTGATGTGGAAGAGTAATATCCACAAATGTTTAAAATTGAATACTTGCCTAATGACCTAATAAAGTCATGCAGCCACTGTGGAAATCGCATCCCTTGTCTGTTAACATCGATCTGTGATCACAAGTGAGCTGGACCTGGGTTTCAATCCCGGTTCTACATGATTAAGGGCAAGTTGTTTTATTTAGCTGTGCTGCAGTTTCGTGGTGGGAAAGCCTTGCCACATAGGGGCGTGGTGAGGGATATGTTTTATTACACGTCAAACGTCCGGAGCAGGGCCTAACCGCAGGAACGCTACACACCAAGTCGGCGGTCACAGCCACGCACGGCGCCCTCAGCTTAGCTGTGTTTATCATTTCCTTAAGGACGCTCCGCAGTCGGACTGAGCATGACTGAGCAGGTGCAGCGGTTCCTCTCACTGCAGACTCTGGAGACTTAACACTCAGGACAGCCAGGGCTGCAGAAAGCCTGGCAGCTTCACACTTTCGAGGGTACAAATAGGAGGAAGGCTTGTTAAAAACGCCTTCCACCCCCCCCACCCCCGAGCCGGCAGGGCTGGGTGTGGTCCCCCGCTTGGCGGAAACGCGCAGCAGGCGCCACACAGTTCCGGCAGCCGAGGTCCTCCCAACTCCGCAACTGCGCAGGCGCCGGAAGCCCGAGCCCAGGCGCCCACCCATCCCCCACCTCCCCCACGGCCCGACCGGAAGAGCTGGCCCGCGAGCTCCGCCCCCGCGCGGCCGCCCCATCCCGCGCCGCCAGAACGGAACCTACAGTCCTGCTCTCCTCGCTCCGCCTCCGCGAGACCCGCCCTTCGCGGCCCCGGCCTGATGCAACTGCGCACTCCGGTTGTCCCGCCGCCGCGCACCGTCTCCGCGGGGCGGGGCGGGGCGAAGCCTCCCACGTGACCCGAGAAGGCCTGTCCCCTGCACTGCCGGCGGACAGGGGTCGCTGTCCAGCCGCACTGTGCCGGTGTCTCCAAACTGGCAGTCCTTGTCGTGTGTTACACAAATGTGGGTAGCCATCAGTTCATTTTTTAGGTGTTTATGTCACTACGTTTATACGGTTTTTAAATGTGCTCAGTTGTCTCTTAAAAATTTACCCTATAAAAATATTTGCAGAAGGTGGTTACGATGCATGTAATTTATGTATAAGGAAATACTGCAGTGAAAGAATGAGACTAGTTACAGCACAGGGGAATGGTTAAATAAAATACAGTGAAGACGTGTGAATTGCTTTTTAGCCGTACAATGTACACTCAAAGGACAGAGTCCATAATGTGATAAATGATAAAAGGCAAAGCATAGAACACAGTGTTAATGTCTCTATTTAATGTAAATAAAAAATTATTTCTCCAGATATAAACATGCAGGTATGTACACAAACTTTTTCTCAAAAAAATCAAAAGAAACTTAATGGTTGCTTTGGGAGAGATGGTGGATTTTCTTTTCTTTTTTCTTTCCCTCTCTTCTCCTCTCCTCCCCTCCCCCTTTCCTCCTCTCACTTGACAGAGTCTCACTATGTCGCCATTAGTAGAGTGCTATGGCGTTACAGCTCACAGCAACCTCAAATCTTGGGCTTAAGCGATTCTCTTGCCTCAGCCTCCCTAGTAGCTGGACTACAGGTGCCCTCCACAATGCCCAGCCACTTTTTTTGTTGTTTAGCAGGCCTGGGCTGGGCTTGAACCTGCCAACGTTGGTGTATGTGGCTGGTGCCCACTCACTGAGCCACAGGCGCGGAGCCAGAGATGATTTTCACTTTAATATTTTGAAGTTTGTAGTTTTGTTTTTTGTTTATACTAACCTGAATTTTTAATTTTTATTTATTTTTTATTTTTATATTTTTGTTGAGAAAGAGTCCCACCCTGAGCAGTGTGCAACCTCAGACTCTGGCTGTGGGCATCCTGCTGCCTCAGTCTCCTGAAGCCGTGGGGATTACAGGCGTCCGGCTGAGTTTTTCATTTTTTTAGGAGTCAGGGTCTCACTCTCCCTCAGGCAAGTCTCCCTCCTCAGCCTCACACAATACTGGGATTACAGGCATGAGGCAGATGGAAGATTTTTACTTTCATATTTTGAAGTTTGCAGTTTTCTTTTTTCTGTTTATGCTAACCTTAATTAAAAAAAAAAAAAACCCTTTATACTTGTGTTCAAAGCTGGAAAAACCAGACTAATCGAATTTTTTAAAAGTTTCCTTGACTGTCTTCCAATGCAATAGTTCTTAACCTTGGCCATGATGAATCATCTGGGAGTTTTTAATAAGTCATGATGCCCAGTCTGCGTGCCAGACCAATACAATTAAAATCTTGGGGGGTGAGGTTCAATATTTTTGTAACTTCCCAAGCAATTCCCGTGTGGAACTCAAAACTGACCATCACAACCTGTGTTAGTAGGCAGACATAATAATTTCAGACCCACTGGCCCAATGGACCTGGGGAAGCTGATACCCAGGAGCCTTGTCCATTCATCCCAATGTGCCATACAAATGCCATTTTATTTTATTTTTTTAGAGACAGAGTCTCACTTTGTCACCCTCAGTAGAGTGCTGTGACGTCATAGCTCACAGCAACCTCAAATTCTTGGGGTTAGGCAATTCTCTTGCCTCAGCCTCCAGAGTAGTTGGGACTACAGGCACCCACCACAATGCCTGGCTATTTTTTGTTGCAGTTTGGCCCGGGGCTGGGTTTGAAACCCACCACCCTCGGTATATGGGGCTGGCGCCCTACTCACTGAGCCACAGGTGCTGCCCTACAAATGCCATTTTAAAAATGAGCTTCAACTTTAAAAAATGGAGAAGCTCAGAATAATAATTTACCTCCAGTGCCAGTTTCTTCTGATTCTATTCAGTTCACTATAGCTTTAGTCACCTGAAGTATTATTTTATGGGATAATTTCTCTTTTGACCATTTGTTTCACTGACCCAAACACAAATCAACCATTTAGTTTTTATGGTAATAAAATGCATTTTGATTTATTATAATTTCCATTATATGTTAGCCATCCCCAATTATTTTATGAGCACATGAGGGTGTTCGCAGTTTCTAGTTTGTGTCATCAAAGGACTAAAAAATGTTTACTATTTCTAAGGAAAAATCTTCTTTTGGCATAATCTGAGCATTTAAAAATGACACATCTTAGTGTCTTAAGGGAAATCAGCCTTAAATCTGATTTTGAATAAACTAAAGACCTCAGTAGGTATACATGCATATAGATATCCAAGAAGAATAAGAAAGGAAGGGAAAGTTTTAGATTTCCACCGAAAGTATTAAAGTGGTCAGTCATGTGATGCTTGGAGGGCAGAATAAACCTCCTCTCTCCGTGTCTCAAATGTGGGCCATGTGCACACAAGCATTACAGCACCAGGCGCACAGGGTAGGCATGTAAGATAGCAACTCATTTAGTACATTTGAAGGTCATCACCATTCAAAATAAAAATCATGATTCCTAATATTACTTTATTTTACATTTTTGGCAATAGAACAGTATCGGCCCTGCTACCACCACTAAATTCTACCTGTTGCCACCTTGGGGCACTTTCTCCCCCCCTTTTTTTCTTCCTCCGTTTGTTCTTTCACCCTTTCCTTGCCCATACTTCTAACTTTGGCCTACTAGTGACGCCTCGTGGTAGCCATGGGTGAGAAAACTCCAGCTGTCTTCTGTGTGATTTTTGGGCTGGGTGCAAAAGTTTCAAGGGTCCCCTCTTAACCTTTGTAAGCCCAGCCCTCTGCTCTGAGCATCAGGATGTTTCTAGGCAGGCCTTTCAGGGACCCAGAATTTCCTCTTAGAGAAGTTAAACTACTAATCTGTCTAACACTAGTCTGTCACACTAATACTAGTCTCTCTTGTAAGCTAGTGAAGGCTAGTGTGTGCTACAAGTTTGATTGGAAGTGTATTCACCAATGTGAATTTCCTGCTCCTTTCAAACCAGAAAAGAGTGATAACATTGCCTTTATTATGCTACTTTCTCAGATTGTGAGAAAGTGAGGGTGGCTTTCAATACTTCCTGTCTGCTTCTCACTCTTAAATGAATATCTCCATGACATACATTTGTTATGGAAGCCAACTTGACATTTTCACCTGGATGTTATGGCAGAAACAGTGGTTTCCACCAAACATCTTATCTACTCCCTCTTATTTTTGAGCCCCACTTACACTTTGGTGAGGCCATGTGACCCATTTTGGTCCATGGGCTGTGGGTGAAAATGCAGTGTGTTATTCGTAGACAGACACCGAAGAGTTGATCTGAGACCTCTCTATTTGCCTCTTTTTTTGGTCACAAGAATTCAACACTCTGGATTGTGGAGTCTGCACTACCCTGGATCCCAGAGTGACAATGTGGAACAGAGACTTGATCCCCCAACTAATTCCCTAACTTCCAACAAGCTGTGAAAAACATAATGTAAGTGAGAAATAAACATCAACTATATTACAGTCATGGAATTTAAAATTGCTTATTATTGTACCACAGTATAAAGTAATATATAACAGCTATTTCTAAATTCATTATTTTCAAAATGGAATTATTAATTTTTTCCCATGTATCTACATTTCTT
This sequence comes from Loris lydekkerianus, assembly GCA_963574355.1. NCBI lineage: Eukaryota > Metazoa > Chordata > Mammalia > Primates > Lorisidae > Loris > Loris lydekkerianus. The sequence goes on along the minus strand of CAUYPK010155107.1, from coordinate 1,314 downwards.
TGTTCCCCCCATCTCTGGAAGCAACAGCACCATGCATCTTCCAGCTTAAAGTATAAACCTGGATGTCATCCTTGACACCTCCCTGTCATCAGTCCCCCTGTGCAAAAAGGAGTTCACCTAGTTGATTGGAGTCTCCTCTTTTCTTCTGAGACAGAGTCTCACTGCATCCCCCTCAGTAGAGTGCTGTAGCGTCACAGCTCACAGCAACCTCCAACTCCTGGGCTTAAGCGATTCTCTTGCCTCAGCCTTCCAAGTAGCTGGAACTACAGGTGCCCACCACAACGCCCGGCTATTTTTGGGTTGTAGTTGTCATTGTTGCTTGGCAGGCCTGGGCTGGATTCAAACCCGCCAGCTCCGGTGTATGTGGCTGGTGCCCTGGCCGCTGAGCTACAGGCGCGGAACCTGAAGACTATTATTCTTAAACAGGTCTGCTTACAAAGTTGGCCCTTGACTGGCATCTGGGAATTTGGCAGGTAAACAGTTCCCTACACACACAAAACTTCCCCTAATAAAGGTGACTCACTGTGCCCAGATTGTGGTCTGTGCCAACTGAAAGGGGGGGGGGCACTTGGCAAAGATCTCACCGACCACTAAGGCTTTTAGAAAAGTTTTTATTGGCGAGGGAGGGATGCTGCAGAGCAGCACCAAGGAGGAGAGAGGAGAGGAGAGGAGAGGAGAGGAGAGGAGGAGGAGAGAGGGAGGAGAGAGGGAAGGGAGAGAGAGGGGAGAGAGAGGGGAGAGAGAGAGAGAGATCGCCTGTGAGAGAGAGCTATATAAGTTTGGTTAGGGGAAGTCTCAGAATGGTGATAGGAGGGTAGAATAGCCTATAAGGAGTTACTGCCCTGGCCGGAAGAGGCATTAGGGGCGGGCCATAAGTTTGAAATTTTCTTTCTTTTTTTTTTTTCCTCTATGCATTTTTATTAGACTTTTAGTTTTAAAAAATGTACATTTTAAAATACATTTTTCTTTATGTTTTATGCATTTCTTTTCTTTTTTTTAAGCAGGAACCCAACTTTATTGCGTCAAGCAGCTGCTTATATAGAGCTGGGGAAGGGGCAGGGAAAGAAGGCGGGGGATGAGGTGCATGACAGGGTTGGGCCAATGGCATGGTACCACATTGGCTGTATCCAGGTAGAGGCAGTTTCAGGCTGGGCCTTGCTGAGTCGTTGCTACGCGGAAGTAGCTCTATGGATCTACTTCTAGTCAGGCTCGGGAAGTTGCACTAGGCCTCAGGCACATGGCAGGGCCCAACAATTCCCTCTTTTGTTTTTTGTATGGCGGAAAAACATAGCCCCTGTCTTAGGTTGCCTGCTC
>CAUYPK010155104.1:0-10173 GCA_963574355.1 Loris lydekkerianus | reverse complement strand
TGGTTTTATAAACAGTTTGACACATTTTCATCACACTGGTTAACATAGCCTTCCTAGCATTTTCTTAGTTATTGTGTTAAGACAATTATATTCTACATTTTCCAAACCCTTTCATTCCTTTTAAGTGCACTCCCCAGTAGTCGTCTCTGCTCCCTATTCATTTAAATAATTGGCAATCAGTGCAGCCCTTAGCAGAAGGTAGGAGCTTATTTATATCTTCTATTTGTCTTTAAAGACAAAGGGAAGGGGACAGAGGAGAGCGGATCAAGGAGCACTTTATTTCATAATCTCTCTGGAGACACCCAGTAGCTCTTCCCTCCATGCTCGTGTTTCTTGCTGTGGAGCACTAATGAAGACACTAATTACTCATTTCGTGGCCTGGACTTGCCTTGGATATTTTCAAGGCTGTTTTGGGCTGTTTTGTATTGCTACCACAGAATGCCAGGCAGTAGATAATTCATAAGTAAAACAAATTTATTTCTGCAGTTCTGAGGCTAGCAAGTCCAATGACATTCCTGAATCTGGCAAGGGGCTGTCTGCTGCATAACCTCATGGCAGGAGTCAGAGCCCCAGGGAGTGGGAGACTGAGACCAGAGGGCTGAATTCTTCCTCTCGTCAGAAGCCCAGTCTCCGGGTAACCACCCTGTCCCTGTGACAAGGGCGTTAATCCCTTCATGAGAACAGAGTCCTCATCACCTAATCACTCTTTAAAGGCGTCACTTCTCAATACTGTTGCTTTGGGGATAAGTTTCCAACACCTAAACTTTGGGGTGATACCCTCAATCCATAGCAAATACCTACATGGATTTGTTTTGCATAGACTTTGCTTGTACGTTTTCTGTTGCTCATTTCTTTATTCTATCTGGGAGATATAAGAGAAAGATGAGGAAATGGCAATCTCCTCCCTCTTTTCTTTCAGGGCCAGTAGGGGTCTGAAAGCTTAGACTGAGCGTATGCCAAAGAAAATTTACTCCATAGAAACTCTAAATTGGCAACAGGTCAGGTATGAGCAAAGGTTGCTGTCTATAATAAAGCACAAAGACAAGAAATCCGAATCTCTTGATTGATATTAGAATATACATGCTTCTTGCTGGCATTTGGCCTTCAATGCTAAGAGCAGAAAGCGATGTGACAAAAAGTTTCCTCTACTAATTAGTGTAAAAACTGTGATTCCCAGCAGCTCCGATTCCTTGCTTATCCTAACTTTGAATTTCATCGAATTATCGAAAGGGTTTCATTAGATTCACCAATTTCCTTTATTCAACACAAAATGTAGAATGTTTATTCAATATAATTGCTGCATACACGTCACAATAGGTGAAGGTTGATGTAAAAGGCAAATGTGTTGATGACAAAGTTAATAGCAAAGATTATTGTGGAAGATGAAGTAAACGGGTGAAATCTTGCTGTGGGAATGTTGATATAAGCCCCCTATGATTACAGTATTTGAGAATATCATGTGTTTTATTAATTAATTGCTTACTCGATGCTCATTTTGAGCCAACAATATACAGGTCAGAAAACCAATACACATACACAGAATAAATATAGATATAAAATCAAAAGTTAGTTGGGCCTTATGATGCAGTCATAGAATTCTGGAAAACTATGCTTTCAAAAAAGCATTGACAGGGTGGAATAGACCCACAGAAGGGCAATAAGGGTGTGAGGCATTTGAGAACTAGCCTTAGAGTAAGAAACTGTTCAGCTTGAAAACTGACACTTTCAGCAGGGGTAGCGAAATTTTACATGATATCCGTAGAAACTTCATGTTCTTCCAAGATCTGAAATCAGTGAGGACTCGCCTTCTCAGAATGTCTAAGCTAATGAGACAGGGGCAGTCAAATCACAAAAATTGGATCTTACAACTTTCTCTGCAAATCTGTCTCCACCCTAACAGATTTTCATCTAACTGAATTAGACCTTAATTATATCACTTTCAGCTCTGTGCTTAACCTATCCAGATATTGGATGATAATATTTCATATTTATTATGCTTTTTTCATATAAAGATGGTATATAATCTTTGTGGCATCTTCCTAAAGGTAGTAGGCATTGTCCTTATCCTCTGGATTGAGAACTGGAAAGCTTTCAAATGACTTCAAATCACTTGCTAGTTGAGAGTTAAGGACCATAGTTCTAACCAGCACTTCAGTCTTCTAGCTGCCAAACCCAGAGGGAAAAATGTGATGAAAGTTTCCTCTTTGATACATTTCAATTCAGTTCAGCCCAGTTTGATTCACTAAGCAGTAATAAGAACTTAAGAGTGTTCAATGTCATCGTAAATACTCAGGGAAAGAGAAAAATATGCTTAAGGCAAGATTCCTTAACTTTAAATATTACGTCCAATGAAGGAATAATGGTATACAAATTGCAGTTAATATATGCTGTAGATTTTCAACTGCAAACAGGTAGTAAGTGCAATAATAGTAACAAAGTTTGACATTGGCTCTCTCACACACTGGCAGTTTGCTAGAAGGGAATCAATTTCTAAATATGTTTTTGGAATGTATTTACTCCCAGTTAGTTTTCACACACTATAAACACCAGCTATGGTCTGAAGTGCTGTCAGCATGATGTTGAATAAAACAGTCCCATTCTGGTCCTTGTGCTTTTATTAATTTAGGGCAGGAATATTAAACCAACATGTTCGCCATCCAGGAACACAATTTGTTATCTGTGCTTTGAAGGGAACATCCAACTTGCTAGAGAAAGTGTACAGGGAAATGGGTTTGCTTTTGTAAGAGGAGTTGGGAAGGGGAAGATCAAGGCATTGAAGCTGCCGGCTGAGAATCATCAAAGGACGGTTGAGTAAGGCTTGTGGTGAAGAGCAAGAAGGTGCGTTATCTTGAAGAGCAGCTCGGAACGGGTCAGTAAAACTGGGAAAGTTACTCAGCTGCACCCTGGTTTCCCTTAACTTGTTCTTTATGTTTCTGGGGCAAATGGGAATTTGACACTTATGTCTGTTTAGAAAATTTGTACATGTCCGGGGACTAATTAATATAAGGAAAAATTTAAAGGGAGAAAACAGGTAAGTGTGAGAGCATTGCCTTCCTCAAGGATGTTTGGGAAGATTAGGTGGAGAGTTTTAGAAACCAGAACAAAGAAAGTTGGGTTATCTGTAAAGGTTGCGCCCTAGAAAAGAGCTTTAAAGTGACTTGTGAATATTTTAGACTCAATTCACAGGGTAATGGAGATTCATTCTGGGTTGCTTAAATATTTTCCCATTTGCTGCTATGTTATCTCACTAACAACCCCAGGAGCTTAAAGAACAAATCTTGTAAGTTTGTTTTTTCCCATCAGTACCAAGAGCTCTGCCCTGTTAAAAAAGAAAAAAAAAAATATTGAACATTGTGGTAAATTTTGTGAATCTATTGGAGCAATGATTTCAGAGGATAAGTTAATAAAACTGAACCAAAATAGTTAGGACGTTTGGAGTAGGTGCCTGTCTTCACAAAGACAGTTGCAATGGTTTCTCAAGGATCCCTCCCTCTTTGCCCACATAGCACTTGGCACATCACAGCACTCCCGCCTCTGCCACAGAGCAAGTTCAAGTGTCTGCCATTGACCCCGTGCCATCAGCCCAGGGATTAGATGATTGGTGTTTGGTTCATTTGTACACGTGATGTCTACAAAGTGCGTGCTACAAAATCAGCACATTATGGGATGGAAGAATGAAGAAATAAATGAACAAATGAAATGAAATACGCAGTGATCCAGTCACCTTGGATTAGCCTTTGTTTAAAACTGATGCATTTGAAGGGTGGGGCAAGAGAAACACACATGATAAAACGTATGAGTTGGGACGGTGCCTGTGGCTCAAAGGGGTAGGGTGCCGGCCCCATATGCCGGAGGTGGTGGTTTAAAACCCAGCCCTGGCAAAAAACTGCAAAAAAAAAAAAAAAATAATAATAAAAAAAAAAATGATAAATAAAATAGAACATGTATCAGTCACCCAGGAAGTGTGGCTGAATGATGAGCTGCAGTGAAGTAAGGCTGATACAATGAAAGAGTATGATAACCTGCTAGCTGAGTTAAAAGACATAGAAGATTTATACATTCAGTGGGCTTTGAACTTTAATCATTACAGACCTTTTGTTAAAGGACAGATGTATGCAGGTAAGCCTGTAAAGACACAATTCAATAGATTTAGAAAGAATACCGAATCTTGTAGTGCAGGTGGCCCAAAACTATACTTAGAGAAATTCTGCATTAGATATAAATGGTACTATTGTGGACTCTGAAAAATTGAAAGAAAGAGAACTTTTTACTCTTTAAATTGGTAAAGGGGCATTTTTAAATTTAAATCTTCTGCTTTTTAATAAAAAGTCATTAATGGGTGGCACCTGTGGCTCAGTGGGCAGGGCACCGACCCCTTATACCTAGGGTGGCGGGTTCAAACCCAGCCCCAGCTAAACTGCAACAAAAAAATAGCCGGGCATTGTGGCGGGCACCCGTAGTCCCAGCTACTTGGGAGGCTGAGGTCTAAGCCCAGGAGTTGGATGTTGCTGTGAGCTATGTCATGCCACGGCACTCTACTGAGGGCGATAAAGTGAGACACTGTCTCTACAAAAAAATAAAATAGAGTAAAAAGTTATAAAAAAAAAAAAAGAAAGAAAGAAAGAAACAGCATATGCGGATAATTCCTCCCTTTGATTCCTGACCCAGGGAAAGTATCCTGGACTGTGAAGTGACCGTAAGCGTCAATCTCTCTGAGACACTTTACCCAAGCACTCCATTCTGGGGTATTTCAACAGTTTAGAAACTAGTGCTTTCTACAGAATCCTGCTGAAAGCCATCCTTACACCAGTGGCTTTACAAACCATTGTATTCAGACAGGGAGGTGAACAATCAGCAGCAGCCCGGGAACCACTCTGTACATCCAGCACAGCTGATTAGCAGTGGGGTTTGCAGCAGGGCTCCTACCCTCCTTTAAACGGAGCAAAGAATTGTGCAAACCTGTCTGACACTCACTCCCATCTGTCCTGGGAAGAGCAATTTCTCTCACTCCAACCACGGGGGTGTAGCAGAGCTTGCCTGGGATGCTGGCAACAATTCATTTCAACAAAAACAACTATGAAACCAGTGAAGGACGTTCAGAGGCCTGTCTTGAGACTTTTAAACCTGGGGAGAGAGAAATGTGTTCCTGCCCCATGTGCAGGGACGAGATGAGCATGCTGTAGCTGCTGTTTTCTGTATTAAGGACCAGCTTTGGCAAACCAAGACATCAGCTTGGTGTCAGTGGGTGCGAGTGAGAGCAGAAAGAAACAGGGGAGAGAGAGAAACGTGGGTGGCGGCACAGGAGGGAGAGACAGAGAGAGTTTTTTTAACTGTCCAGCCCCTGTTCCTTGTGTTCCTGAGACCCTTTGCCTTTATCTTGGCAACACACACTATCCAGTAACTCTCCCAATGATCTCAATCAATTTCAGCTGGGAGTTTTGACATGGTAACCAAGGATGGTCAACAAATCTAGTTGTGGGGTTTTCAGCAGTGACACCATTAAGGTGGACCTACTGTGTGGATCATGGGGAGTTAATTCTTCCAAGAATAACATCTTATATTGTGAAACTAATTTGAAGTTTGACATAATCATGCATTAAACTTAAAAAGAAGTTGCTCGAATGGGTAGGGTGGAGTCTTTATTATTATTTTTTTCTTTTTGCTACTTAGCTATATTTCCCTCTCAAAGGTAAACATTCAGGGAAAACAATTTTTATAGGAAAATTTTTATAGGACAGGCCTTGGATGTGAGAGTTAGCACATCACTTTAAAATGTCATTTTCTTAAATCTGTTGCTGTTAAATTTCACTAGTCAAAGCTTATACTTTTAATCTTAATGACTTTTGACCTTGGTCTATCTAAAATGTCTGCTTTACGTTGCAGAGGTATTTTTCTGAAAATCTTGTTCATATTATATATATTTTATTAAGTTATTCCATTTTCTTGTCTCAGTAACAAATGATCCAAAATGTTTTTTTAACAGTCATAAATAATTTATTCATTACATGCCCAAACTTTTACAAGATTCAATGTCTCAAATCTCATTGTCTTAAATTTAAATCTCACCCATGCGATTATCTGAAGTCCATACATCATTTTGATAATGTTCTAGTTCCCTTGCCACTTGGTGAGTGATGATTACCAACTCCTAATTGTTTTTCTTTTCTGTTGTCTTAAGGTTTTTACTTTAGTTTTGAGGTTGCTGTTTTCTCATAGCTCTTTGTGAACATTTCCTTAGGGTTGACTGTTGAACCACTTTTACAATTGACTTTTTCTTTAATGACCTGAGATTATCTATGTACTATTTTCAAACTTTGGAGAGAAAGAGCATGCCAGCAAACATCATATTATGCAAACTCAAGAGCAGAAAAAGATTACATCATCCCAAATATTTTAGAAAAAGAAACTCCATTTCCTTGTAGACTTCATACAACAAACACACATATAATATCACTGGAATTGCAATTCTTTCAGTGAAGTTTCTTAAAGAGTAGAAAACTTGGTCTTGTACCTGTCCTGTCCTCCAGGAATCTGGCAATTGATGGAAATAAGGTGGTAGAGGAAGGTGAAAAGCCTTCAAAATCCACTGGTATTTTTTTATTGTTCTTTTTGAAACACATTACTGTTTTGCAGGAGGGTGGACAGAAACTCTTCAAATACTGTTAAAATGAATGCATAATCTACGTAGTATATTTAAGACAATATCCTATTATTTACAATGTTAGGAGAGGGTCAAGAGGGAAAAGTATTTTCGCATGTGAAGTTCGGTATATGGAAACATATTTTACCTTTAGAATAAATAATAAATAAAGGATTTGACATTACTTTCCAGATGCTATAACTGTCAGTTTCTCATTTATATTGGTCTCCAGGTATTTTCCTGCCCCAATCCAGAACACTGGAATTCTGACAACCTCCCTCGACAAGTTATCTCAGCTTCTAAGAACATAGGATTTAAATGGTTTGTTGCATTTTGGCCGCCCTTTATTGAAACGTGCTAAGTGAAGACTTGTTACCTATTATTTTACAAACATTATAACAGAAATCTATAATTAGCCTCTATTTGCTAGGATAATTTTGACCGGGTGGAAGATTACATAGGAAGGTCCTAAGTTTTGAGATTTTGAAAATGGGGAACGCTTGCTGGACTACAAATCCCTCTGCTAGCTCATGGTCTCCTGGAGGGAAGGAAGATTCTAAATCTTACCTCTGTTGGGCACTGTATGGAGCAGCCTCTTATTTGTTGAGTTAATAGAAAAAGGAAATAAATTTGAAATGCAAAATCATTTTTCCTTGACTTACAGCTTTTCTATTTTTCTTAGATTACAGGAAATTATCGGAAGAAATTTTTCAAAAGTAGATCGAGCAGGTGAGAGTTGGAATGGCGTTTCCTTACAATTAAATTTATGTACATTTTTAGGACTGTCCTGGCTCAGTGTAAAAATATATTTTTTAGGCTGGGTATTGTGCCAGGCACCTGTAGTCCCAGCTACTTGGGAGGCTGAGGCATGAGGATCACTGGAGCCCAGGAGTTAGAGGTTGCTGTGAGCTGTGATGCCAGGCACTATGGCCTAGAGCAATTAGAGTGAGATTCTGTCTTAAAAAAAAAAAAAAAAAGAAAGAAAAGGTTAGTTTTGCCATCAGAGTTATTATGAAGTATTTATAATGTATGCTTTAAATTTATATAATATCCTCCCAGTGGAGAAGTAAAACAAAAAATACTAACCCCGTTACTTGTGTTAAAGCTGCTTTTCTCTTGTGAGAGTCCCCGTTCTAATTCGTGTGATAGATTATGAATGCATTCATGTCTTTTTGATTAAAGAGACATCACTTTCCATTTCTGAACATGATAAATGGCTCCTGTGCTCTCAGGAGGTGACAATGGAACATTAGTTTGATTTTTATGTAAACCCATAATGTTCTTTGCTAACGGCCTAAAGCAGTAGATTCAGATGAAAAATTGAAATGTTTACTATCCTTCTTTGGTATTATGTAAGAAGGGTCCCTCAGAGAACGTCGTTTTCATTATCAAGAATGATTTATCCTTTGCGATTTATTTTGCTGTGAAATTAAGAGGGCAGACCCATTTCTGACTTTATATACCCTTTCGTCTCCTCAACAGGCAGCAAGAAATAAAATAACCTCAGAAAACAGCGAAAGCAGACACTTATTACGTCAAGTGGCTTGAACTATTCAACAGCCACAGCTAATTTTGCCCTGCTTTGTTAACCTAGTGCAACATTTAACTACTGAAGAAGCAATATACTGGTAATGAAACCATTTCCGAGGCAAAGAACTCGGAAAAGATAGGCAGTCTCAATCGCGCCGCTATAAATGTCTACACACCTGAAAAACATTTCAGGCTGGTACAATGCACAGAACAGTTTCTGTTTTAATCAGAAGTTAATATGGGAGATGCCTTTTTCTTGAATGGAAAGAAAAACAAATTAGTTTAGCAGTCAATATTATCCACCTAACTCATCCTTAGGAAATAACTTGCATGCTAGGCATTTCCTTAATACCAGAAAATTCTGCAGCAAAATAAACAAAACAGAATAATGTGTTAGCACGTTAGGGCCAACTGGTGAATAAAAGGTCTATTTGCTTAGCTACAATACAAATGAAAGCGTTGACATCTGATTGTAGTGGGGCGTTTCACTCACTGCAACAGAAATGAGATTTCAGTTTGGAACATTCTCTTGTTTCTTTTGTTATGTGTACTTTCCCACATCTCTAATAGAATCAAGACACTATTCCTTGGGAAGGAAGAAAGCATAAGAGGAAAGAGTTTGAAGTTAAATGTCTCAGCTCTTCCTAATTATGTGTGGAGAATGCACTAAAACAAACGCAGGAAAGGAACACTTACTTTAAAAATTCTTTTAATATGTTTTACATTTCCAATAAATTGTTTCTCTTTTTCTTCCCTCTTTCTTGGGGGGAGTTTTCGGTAAGTAAATTAGGAAAAAAAAAACCAAAATGATTATTTTAGTAGAGCTTACCAACGTTGTGTGTTTGTATTTACTGCTCTGGTCAACAGTTAACTGAGATCACGTCTGTCCCCCATTATTCTGCTACTTAATACTAGTGGGACTGGACACAAAATTGCTTCACATTCTAAGGTTTGGTTTCCTCATCTGTACGTAGAGAAAACCATAATACTGTTAGGTCTGGTGGTGGGTACACAGGTGGTAAGAAAGTGGCTAGGAGATAGAGTGTGGACCAAATTACAGCCAGGAAATCAGCTCTGAAGTTCTCCTGGGCATCGAATTCACCAGACTAAAATAATGTTGGCCTCAGTTAAGCCCTACTGGTTTGGATACACGTCACAATGCCAATTAGAGACAACTCCTCACTGGTGAATTGAATGGACAATCATCAGTAAAAAAGGCTTTAAAACTGGGCAGTGCCTGTGGCTCAAAGGAGTAGGGCGCCAGCTCCATATGCCAGAGGTGGCAGGTTCAAACCCAGCCCCAATTAGAAACTGTAAAAAAAAAAAAAAAGAGAGAGAGAGAGAGAAAAGAAAAAAAAAAAAAAGGTTTTAAAACTATGGGACAGATCTAGAACAATTAATTCTCATAAAATTTCTACCGATCCATACTTTAACATATAATATCTAAGACATATAATATACACCATACTTTTAATACTATATGTGATACCTTAATATATAGTACATAAAATATGGACTGGGAAACCATTTCATTAGAATTAAATGGTTCTAGATTTTTCTGTGATCAATAGCGCATGTACGTTCCTCCTTGAGTAATTCGTGTATGTGGATGCGATATGGATATACTTCACTTACAAGTGTGAAATTAATTATGCAAATATCTTAATGGTTTGCCCAGATGAATTCCAATATGATAAAATAATGCAGAGGAAACGTAACGTCTTTATTTGGTGTATGAACACTCTGTTCTTTCTTTCTTTTTTATTTATTTATTTATTTTTAATTGTTAAATCATAGCTGTGTACATTAGTGCAATTGCCTGTACCCATTCTAAGATGCACCATAGATGTGGCCCCACTCTTTACCCTCCCTCCACCAAAACCTCCCCCCTCCCTTCCCCTTCCTTAGCCCTTTCCCCATAGTCTTGTGCTATAGTTGGGTTATAGCCTTCATGTGAAAGCTATAATTTAGCTTCATAGTAGGGCTGAGTACATTGGATACTT